>JAEIII010015945.1:0-12341 GCA_018905755.1 Drosophila ohnishii | reverse complement strand
CTATTTTACATTAGTGTTTTAATAATTACTTATAAATATTAAACATCTTTAAGAACAGTATTTATTTTTCATAAAACAATTTCCTGTTAAACTTTACCCAAATATTTCTTCTTTACCAGCTTTAAGCCACCCCTACGACGTGATCTCAGCTGCCTTGCATGGAATGGCATTGTTATCACAACAGACTATCAATTACTTTAAGAAAATAATTAAAGCTCCGTGACATTTTTCCGATTTTCGCCAGCCGCACACATCTTGGGCGGATTCAACAGCCAGCCGCCGGCTCAATTACAACCCAAACCCAGCCCGGCGCAAAAGTCCAGACCAGACCAGGCCAGGCCAGGCCAGACCAGACCCGACCCGGCCCAACCAGGCCGTTGACGTTGCCAGAAAACAAGCGAGGCAGCGGCAACTGATCAATTATTCAAACAGCATCGAACTGGGTCATGTCGAACAGCTTGAAGCCGAAGCTGAAGCTGATGCTGACGCCGATGCTGAGACTGCGACGGAGGCTCTCCGGCCTCGTCCGCATCCGATTGCGAAGCCACCCCAGAAAAGTGCCAAGGGACATGTTGTTGGGGGTCTCAAGGAATGAAATTTCTGCTGATTGAATTGAATTTGGCCAAGGTCGGAATGATTTCGGTATTTCGTATTCCACTGTAATTAAATTTTCTCTCAAATCCTTGCATGGAAATATTGGTATTCACCCGGTGGTGGCCGCCGAACAATTAACGAGGGCGGCCGTGTCCGGCAACGCATCCTGTCTGGGGCCACCGGCCGCCGACTGGACAGGCGAATAAATGGAGCGGACGGCCTCAATGGCAAATTAAATAACGCGCCCAAAGTTTGTACAATTGATGCGATTTCACGCAACGCAGCTCCTGAGGGGTAAAGCGATTGCCAGCTGCCTCCTGGAAAAATAAACCTAAAGAGGAAAAATAGAAAATGCTCTAAAAAGAAAGCACAACTTTGGGCCGCGACACGATGGCATTGAATGAAAATTGAAGGCAAGCCTCGCAATGCCCAAAAAATATATATATGTCTGTATATATAAAAAGAAAAGCGAAATTGAACGCAGGAAAAAAGAAAAACCCGTGTACGAAAATATTTGGTAAACGCTGAAATTAAATGAACCGAAGCTGCAAAGAAAATAATCTAAAAAGAAGAAAAAACCAAGTGAAAATCAGAGCTGAAATGGAAAAATCTATGAATACTAGGCGATGGCCAGGATATATTTGCCAAAAATCGATTTCGGACTAAAGTTCAGCAATAAATTTGTGAAATGTATTTAAACTTTAATCGAGTAAAGCAAACATAATAGGAAAATATATAAATTTATGTTATGAAAGTGAAAGCATTTCAGATATCATTTATTGCATTAAAATAGTAATTTAAATTGTATGAAAAATAAAAGTATGTAAAGAAAGCATTAAATATTTTTCTACCAAAATTTGAAATTATTTTATAATTAAATGTAAGTATCATTTTATATTAATATTATTTGCTTTTTTATACTTTGAAGTTCGTGCCTAAATTGTGGAAAAATGGGAGTATCCTTTGGAGAGCAGTCCCCGAATACAATCTGTTTTGCTATACAAAAGCCGAAAAAAATAAACCGAAAGCCTGCCATGGAAAATAATAGCAAAGCAAACAGGACGGAATAGCCCCCGGGGGGCGGGCACGTTGATGCGTTAAATTTAAACAAATAAACAGCAGCAGACCCAAATAAAAATCGTTTGCAGGCACTGCCCAAATTGACAAACACGACAACCTGAGCCACTCGCAATGTGTGCCCTATGCTCAGGCTCAGGTATGCGATTCTATAGATAGGCATACATATATATATGTACATATACTATATATATATATAAATGTTTATATGGAGCAGAACATAAAACGCGACTGTGGCAGCGACGAAATGTGTGCTTCTGGGTCAAAGACACGGGCGGCTAAGCAAACAAACCAACGAACTCACAGACAGATGTAATGGAACGGCCTAGACAAGGACTTGCATAATTTAAATGTAGATATGCGGTTCGGTTAGCGCCTGGAGGTGTGCCACACCCACATTAACACACTTGAGTATAGTGAGAAAAAATTAACGAAAATAGGTCTCTACATATTGTGATTTTTACGAATAAAATTTAGTAGGTTATCTAAACAAATTAATTAAAAAAATAAAGTAATAAATTAGTTAATAACTTGTCTAGTATCTCTTTAAATTACTTTAGTGATTAGTCACAGTTTCAACTTAATATGAAAATTCCTATTCAATAGTTGCAGGAAATATACAATTTAAATAAAAAAAGGTTTCATAGTTATTGTTTAAATTTCTTTTTCTCCAGTGTAACCATCAACCCAGTAGTTGGCGAAAAGGAAACAGCCACTCAAACTGTTGTTGCGGGCGCCAGCTGCTAGATCCTTTGGCTTAGAGCTTAGCAGATTGTCGCTCCGTCTCCTTCGGCCACTGTACCTAGCTCGCTCTGGCTGCGTGTTGATAATGAGCCATTCCGCAAAGATGTAAGTGTTAGTGGGCGGATGCTTATCACAAATGTATGCATGCATGTGTGGGCCGCTAGAATTTATAGCCTACTTTATGGCTTACTAATGAACTTTCAACTCTGCGTCGAGACCAGCAGCTTTACCAGCCACATCCAAGTCTATATATACGTATATGTATAACCCACTAATGGATTTCACATACTCCCCCATTCAACGACCTTGAATACTTTAAAGTTTAGGGGTGAATCGATAGGGAAAACAATTTGTAGGCTGGCAGGAAGGACGTTTATCTATCGCAGCAAGTGGAACACATTTCCATGGCCCTCTGTTTTTCACAATTTTTTCTTTTCTTTTTATTTGTTGCTCCTCCAGTTGTCCAGCCTCCATAAATCGCTCAAACATGGCAAGCAAAGTAAAACAAATTGAAAGGGGGCGACACGGAAAAGGGAGCAAACAAAACAAAAAACCGAGGGAAATGGAAATGAAAAGCTCACAAAATGGAGTCGTAAAGCAAATGGAGCGGACACACACACACACAGAAAAAGGCATTTGCTTCCTGTTAGCCTGTGTATGCATATGCACGCATATTTATGATGCACCGTCACGCCCATCCAAAAAAAAAAAAGTGGGTGGTGGTCTGGCCATGGAAAACGGCTGATTTCATTGTACAAGTGAGCGGAACTAACTTGAATTTAGTTTTGAATTTAGAGGGGTATAAACATTGAGAAAACAAAAAGTAAAAAAATGAAAAATGTAAATATAAATGTTAATTTATAATAATCACAGGGTATTAAGGGTCTTATTAAAAAGCTTGATTTCATATTTTTTCGTAGTGTAATTAGCAAAGAGTTTATTAGTTTTGCCACTCTCTTAACCTTTGTTATTATTTTTCAAAGAGCATAAAGAGTGCGAACTAAGAACGACCGCTTATCAATACGGATATCTATACCTAATATAAAAGAACCACAAACAGTTGATAAGGCCATATTTCGCGTACTGCCTGTTAGTCAGAATTATACTTTTGCTTTGATAGGTCGTGCCACAGCAGACGCCATGAGCGATAGTGGCCGTGAATCAAACATTTTGAGCCTAAACTCCTTTTGTTTGTACAATATATTTCGTAGAATCAAAAAAAACTGCGAGAATGCCCATAACGCCAAGGATACCGTGGGGCAGTACCTGGATCTCATGAACTTTGCCATCAGCTGCGAAACCTTGACCAAAGTATTCAGGGAATGGGACCCCGAACTGTACGAAGAGCTGAGGCTAACGCTGGACTTCTCGAATAGAGGCCCATTTATAAATGTAAACCTATCGAGTCTATATAAGTTCATGCACAAGCAGTCCCCGAGGGAACAGAAATTATTCTGGTCCGCCTACCTAAATGCCATCAGAGAGAACGACGAATTGGAATCGGTGAAAGTGACTTACAAGCCATCGCAGTACTATCCCCAACACTTGGACAGGTTCGAGGCTCTTCTGGATGCCCTGAAGGAGAAAAAGACTCTGCGGGAGCTTGACATTATCATGAGGGGTAAGTAGACTCCAATATTAATTTATATTTGAGTGGAAATAGTGGTTATTTCACAGGCTACAGCTTTGAATATGTGGAAATCAAAGGTCTGAAGGCCCTGCATCTGGATGCCCGAATGGATGTCAATGACCTGATTCAGTTGTGTCAAGGAAGTCCTTATTTACGCCTACTTAAATTAACCAGTGCCGAAATATCAGGCAGATTGTCTGACATCATACCGTATTGCAATCACCTGGAATACCTGACAATTTCGATGAAGGAGGACCTAGATGCCGCAGAGTATGCACCCCTTGCCCAGCTGCCTAAACTGAAGGACTTAAGTCTCTTAGGGGAACCCATACAGGGTTCCCTACTGGAGCTTTTACAAGGCCTGAAAGAAACCTCAATCCAGCAGATAAGCATTCCGAATATATATATCACCATGGAAGAGCAATATGCGCTGTCAGAGATTTTATCATTGACTTCACTCAAATGCTGCCCCAAAGATACTACCATAGCTCAAGGCCTTTTGTATAAGCCCAAAAATTTGAAGAAAACTTACTTTTCGTTTCCTTTGAAACTACTTGACTTGGAAACGGTAGTATATCGCATGCGTGCTCTTATCAGTGCTAAGAAAGTCGATTCACCTGAGACTGCAAGAGAAATTGCTAGACTGATCCCTGGATATAGTTCAATAGATTTGGCTGTCCTCTCACATGCTCATCAATTTTACGTGGAGGCTTGGATAATGATGGATGAAATAGGCCTATTGCCCGAAAATTATTCCAAAACGGGTATTTTTGAAGTTTCAAAACTAGAGCTATCAAAAGACATGCCCATTACCCAAAAAGTAATTGACACTTTGGGTGCCTACCCCTCCATTACCTACATCCGATGCTACTTGCATCAGTTGGAGCAGATGATCGCAGTGAAACTACAGCATCTCAATGGCCGAGAATGGTTCTTTAGGCGAATGGATCGCATCCGAACCGAACACTGCGAAGTTCGTGTGCTAAATATCGATGTCCCCGAAATATGGACTGTCGTTCTAGACTTTTTTGAAAAGGATGTGTCAATCGATGCGAGAATTTTTAGACCTTTGGTTAATTTAAGGAACCTAACGAGCCTTATAATTGTAAAGTCCTCCGGAAACGGATCTCTAAAGGCACTTTTTAAAAGTTTAGCCTCTATGGAAACACACATTCTGGAATATTTGCGAGTGGCTTTCCTTGGCCCAGAAGAAATCACAGAGGTAGCCAAAATTCGTAGCCTTAAAGAGCTCGAGTGCGGTTTCTTTTGTTCCAGATTCATTGACCTTCTGGCCACGATGAATCAGCTTGAGCTGCTCACCATTAACGTTCATCCAATGGGACGTTTGAGAGATCTGTTCAAAGCCTTGGCCTCTAAACAGGATCAAACACTAACCTGTCTCATTGTGCAGAGAACAGTACTCACTTTCGAAGAGGTTATCGAGTTGGCCAAAATTGAGTCCTTGGAGGGCCTGCAACTGGGGTTACCTAAAAAACAGGGTTGGGAGCACTCACCGAGCCATAGAGCAGGAAACCAATACGTTCGCTATTGTCAAAAGTGCCAGTTGCCGCCGAGGGGCTCCGATCATTTCCAGCACCGCATGCGCACTAAGACCCTGCCATTTATTCCCCAAG
This sequence comes from Drosophila ohnishii, assembly GCA_018905755.1. Taxonomy (NCBI): domain Eukaryota; kingdom Metazoa; phylum Arthropoda; class Insecta; order Diptera; family Drosophilidae; genus Drosophila; species Drosophila ohnishii. The sequence continues at coordinate 6,662 of JAEIII010015945.1, read as the reverse complement.
AAGCTGGCTTAGACACCCAGATGAGATTTCTAACCGAGTTGTACGAGACTTTAACACCCTTAAACCTCAACCTATTGGCCAAGCTTCCAAGATTGCGGTGGTTGGATATACACCTCTTATACTCAATTCCAGCTGTGGAGAATCTGTGCAGGACTCTGGCCTTAGAAGCCCCGCAAAGAACACGCAAAATAACATTTCCCTCTCAGGACTTTAAGCTTATGTCTGAATTCGAAGAACTGCAATACCTGGAATGCTTTCTCTACCATATACAAGACATAGAGAGTGTGGGTCTTCTAAGAAATCTAAAAGAGCTCGTGTTGCACAACATCCACGGCATAGAGATGTGGGAAATACTGAGGGAACTCAGAGAATTACCGTATCTAGAGTGCTTGGTTGTGCTTGGCAAAGATCTGGACAACTATGAAATAGCTGCTGTGGTCAATATAAAAACGCTAACACGACTAACTGTTGGACTTGCTTCGAATGAATGGTTCAAGTATCTGATATTAGCAAAGGGTCTGGAAATCTTGGAGGTAACATCAACTCACTTTGCAAACGAAAATGAAGTTGATTACATTAACATGATTTGTATGAAATGCACCAAACTGAAAACGTTTTCCCTCTATCGATATTATGGCTACATAACGAAAAATAGAGTGAGGCAGCTTTTAGATACTCTGAGATCTGTTCGTGACCCTGCTGATTATCCCTATTTGCTGCTACGAGGCATTTGGGTGGACTTTGAGCGGCTGCGTCAGGTAAACCTTAGAGTTGGGAAAGTCCCCAAGCCCATTTATTATTTGTTTTGTTTTCTTTTTTTTAGGTGTACTACTACAACGATTTATATTTGCATTTGGAGTCACTCACCGCTGATGGTTATTTAAGCAGTGACGAATCCGAAGAATCAGATAGTGATGTGGACACTTAAAGGTTTATATTTTATATAATAATAATACAATTTGGTAAATATTTTTACAAATTAAGCATAAGAAATATGCAGATATTTTAAATATACATTTCCTTGATTTTATGTTCCTATGTGATTCTATTATATAGAAGTTAAATCCCTTAAAAATACCCTGCTCGTGCTCAGCTAAATAGAAAATAATGACATTTAATTAAGAAATATTAAAAAAAAAAATAGCACAAAACAGCCATGAATCAGAGTAACAAAAAAATAAATTAATTGAAGCTTGTCAAAGTTGAAGAGCCTGGCACAGATGAAATTGTCGACTCATTAAAAGGCAATTTCTCTCCATTATATGGGTCCTGCCCCCCGCACAGGACACTGTATGGCCGGCAGACAGGAGGCGGACTGAAAACATCAAGAGCCAAGAATCGAAACAAAACGAAACGAAACGCAAACAAGCAAAAGACAAACACTCATGGGCTCTGTTTCACTTTGGCCTGCTGCTTTCTGCTCTTAGAGCAAAAATCGATAGGGGGCAAATTTTTATTTATAGTCCTTGGAAAACTCCCTCTCTCCCTCTCCATTTCATGTTCTTCTTTATTTTGTCCTGGACTGGCCAAGGGGCAAGCATTGGCCATTTCTACTCCGCCTGCGGGCGAGTTTTTCATTTGACTTGGCTTGCAGTTCAAAGGCTCGCCATCGGCTCCTGATTCCTTTTCGAGGTCACCACCACCGCCGCCGCCTTGTCCTGTCAAGTGCCACTTAGACTCGTGTGTGTGTGTGCTGCCTGTCAGAGGTCCTTTCTCCGTTGTCCATTTTTTAGCACAAGAAAGGCAAGAAAAATCGAGCATTAAGTCGATAACTGGGCGATTAGTTAAGTTTTTATGTCGGCAGGCTGAAAGTTTGATGGCAGGACCGCCTCCTGTCAATATTCATTTATTACTTGTCCGAAAGTAAAGAAATACAAAACAAGCCGGGTAGAAAAAGACCAAGAGCCAAGAAAACAAACTTTGGCCGAAAGAAAAGCAGTTGGTCAAGAGGAGCCATGGGAAATTCCTCGCTCCTTCGCTGGTCTCCCAGCCAAAAACGATGTAAATAGGCCAGCGAAAAAGTGTTGCCGAATCAATCAGCAAAAACATCACAAGGATTCTGGGGTTTCCTCAACAGGCCTTCCTCAAATAAATGTTTGCAAAAAAGGCAAACAAAGAATCACATAAAAGTTCAGCTACCCTTGGCACTGAGCCGAATTTATTCGCTTTACAAATCCGGCCAGCATGAGGCAATGAAAAATAAATAAATTTCCCTCACTGGGGGCGGTCCCCCAAGAGCGCACCGCACTATTCCACTCGGGATGGCCCATATTTGGCTTGGCCAACATGTAATACACTCAATTAGGCCAATTCCGTGCACCATATTTATGGCCTCAAATATTTTTATGCCACAAAAAAGGAATCGCTGCGAGACCGGGCACCGCCATAAACTATAGGGGAGAGCATTCCTGCAACACTCGAAGGGCCATAAAAATCGAAGCCATATAAATGAGCGGAAGTGGCAAAAGAAAATACAAATAAATATGGTCAGACAAATTCCAACTCCTGCTCCCTGCTGCAGTGTCGAGTGTCCTCCACTTGGCCAAACTGATTAATTGCCACTTGACGAGAGCCAGGACAACAGGGAAGATCCTGGCGGAGGTCCCCTCCCTAATCCCGCAATTCCTGCGATTCCGTTGTTGTCAATGTGAATCGCGGCGACCTTCTCTTCGACTTTCTCCTCTTTTTTTTTTTTTGCTGTCGTTTTTTCGTATGCAAATTAAAAATTTGCTGGCTTTGGTCGCTTTCTGCTGGCAGCGACCAAAGTTGAAATAAATTTAATTATTTGCCGGACCCGCAATGCGGTCGCCTCTTCCAGCGCCATAGATTGGCATTTATTTTGCTTTTGCCTCTTTTTTGCAAACGATTTTTGGTGGCTGTTGAGACTTGGATAAGCTGGGCTTAAGAGGGAAATAATGATAAAGTAAAAAGGGAGATGTATCTGTATATATAAGAGCATAATCCTGCTGTAGAATGGACATTTTAAGGCTTATTGTTGGCTGTAGTTTGGGTGTTGCTCAGGGTTTTTAGATATTAAATATATTTCATTAAAGAATCTTCTTATCACCTTTTTTCTATAATATTTATTATTTATTTAAATAAATATTGAGCATATTATTTTGTATTTTATTTAGTTTGCTTAAAAAGCATAAAGACCCAGCGTTGGGGCTTAATTTTTGTTTTAAACTTTCAGATTTCGCTCTTAAATACACCAGAATAATGGGAACTGGAAAATTTTGATTTCCCCTCAGCTCGTTTCGCGTCCTTTGTGTGACTTTGGGCTTAGTGTGATCCGCATAATGAGCAACTTGAACTGCATTTCCGCCGACAAACTCATCGCTTCGGAAAGGACCAACTCATTTATATGGCTTAGGCAAATGCGAATGGCCGTCGTGACAAATGACATGCAATTTTCAGGCCCAACAAAAATGCAATTAAAGCAAGCAGTTGGCCAGAGGCTAGGAATATCCAGAAAATAAAAATAAAAGCTTTCAAGTGTGGGGGTGGAGGAGCCTTAAAAGGCCTTGAGCCTGGAAAATACATTAGAAACATGGCCGAAAAGTGTGGTGGGGAAAATGCGACAACTCCAACATGTGGCTGCAGTTTTTCCTTTCCTATTCCACTTTTTTTTCTGTTCCTTTGGCCTGGACAATGGCGTTGCCAGGATTTTCATGTCAGTCCAAAGCTGAGCCGCAAACAAAGCGCCGGTCAGGCAGGCAGACCAAGTGCGATAAATCCTCGAGAAACACAACACCCGAACAGGGAGGGGGATCCTGCAAATATATATGTTATATAGTATGCACATATATACTTAAAAGCACTTGAATATAAAAACCATTTGCCTGTACCATTTTTCGGACGGTTTTTACGCCTGCGGTTAAATTGTATTAAAAATCAATTTGCAGCGCCTTCATGGGAATTCGATTTTCTCTGACCGAAAATGCCTCCGGGCTCAATGGGATTTTCCTGCATGCCTGTTGCAAGGCCGACATTTCCCAACTTTGCAACACCTGCCAAAGAAGTTATCAAAAATTCATTTAGCAATATGCAAAGTTTTATATTGGAATTCGAAAATATTTAGCCTGTAAACAGATTATTAAGTATTTAAGAAATGGAAGAAAAAGAAATGGAAGAAGAAGAAAGTTGGCAGGAAAACTATCAACATGACAATAAAAATTATATAAGCATAAGTAAACATTAGCTATAAAAACTCATTAGATTCCTGCATTAGTTTTAATATTTAATTTCCCTTACCTAAAACACTTTGACATGAGCTAATTACCAATATCTCATTAGCTTATAATGGCTTGTAAAGTAAGTAATTTATAATTTTCATATTCAAACACAAGCTGTCAAAGTCTAAAAAAAGGATATGTCAAGCTTTAATTTCCCCACCAAAGCAGTTTAACTTGTATGTAAAAAAACAACTTTAGATAATGTATAAATCAGAAAAATTCAACAATTAGCAGATAAAAAATAGTCGTATATATAAAAGCAATTATGAGGCCCGAGACGAACAGTGATTTAAATTAATTACACTACAAACATTCATAAATGAAATCTGTTACAGTCACATTAAGGAAATATATATATATGCAGATATGACAAATATACAGATATTAATATATAATATATATATATTCCTGCGTTGATGGAAATTGATAGCCATGGGCCACCGACGAAACCGCAAACAGAACCACAAACCGGCCAAAAGACGAAAACCCGGCACCACCTATCAGTGCCATTTTACAGGACCTCCTGCTCCTGGTCCACCACCATCTCCACCTCCTTCCCTCACCCCCATCCCCTATCCTGACCAGCATTGTGGCCATTTGTCGGCGGATTGGCCAGCGCCCATGAACAATGCAAATTGAATTCCAATGACGAGCTATCATTGATGCGTGGCTGAAATTTGCAATTCGTGTTTTGTCGCTCGGCCGGAAACAATCACAGATCCAAATAGCAATAACATAAAAAAATAAGGGCTTCTGACGGACAACGACAATTACACCAGACTTTTAAAGCCTGCCCAAGGGGGAAAGGACATTTAAAAACATGGTTTGCCAAGGGAAAAAATATATAAAAGTGCCAAGATTATTTTAATGAAAGAGTTTCGCTACCAATAAACTTTTTTTTTAAATTACTAATTAAGCGAAATATAATACAAATTAATTAAAAATAATAAAGGTTCAATTTCTTTTTGTGAATTTATAATTTTAATCCTTTTTTTAAGCAACTTTTAATGAGCAAAATATGATACCTTGGAATTAAAACTTTTTAACATTCGCTGAAACTCTGAACTCTTTCTTATTTCTGTTTCCGAAATGTTTAAATCCACATAATTATTACCTTAAATCGATGTGATCTCAAACATTTTCATATCTCGTTATTCAAATAACCCAAAGAAGTAACCCAAACTCAACAATGCATGAAAATCAATACGTACAGACCGAGCCGAACCGAAAATTCTCATTTGCATAGGTAAATATTATATATTCCGATGCCCCGAAAAGGTCACAAATGCTCGCCCCAGCACGGCATACATATATAAATAGGAGAGCAGAACTCATTAGCAAATATTTGGCCTACTCCCAGCCTCAGCCAGCAAAAAAAAAAAATACAGAATTGGAAAAAACACTTAACACTCAACCGCAGGTGGATGAGGCCGAAAGGATAGGAGACAGGGGGCAGGGGACAGGGCCGAGCGGCAGGCTGTAAAGCCACAAAAGCCCCGAAAAGGTCGAAACGAAGTTTGGCAAATCGTTTATAAATCGCTTAGTTGGCAACGCCGATGGCCATGTCCTCTTTGGTGGCCAGGTGGCAAAGTGGCAAGAGCACGACCAGGTGCAAGTGGGCGACCGCAGAGCGAGAGGCTCAGAGCTCCGAGCTCTGGGCCCTGAAAAGGAAATAAATGAAAGCGATTCCCGATACACTGATGCCATAGATAGCTCCGTTTCCGGCTGGAGCTACGGCAAAGGGTGAATAATTTCCCATATCCGCTGCATGCCGATCCCGTTTCCGGGATCCATCCGACCATCTACCCTCTGGCGATGGGAACAATGAGACAAAGTTGCTGGCCCCAAACGCAGTAAACTTTCCATGCACACACACGCATGTGTGTGTGTTTGCCTTAGATGGCACCGCATGGTGCCGGAACCCTTAACCCCCATTTAAACCCATCCTGTAGCCCCCTTAGCCTTTGCCAAAAAATTCAAACGGAACGGCGTGCCTGTAATTGCGGCCCATTGTCTATTCCAAATGACTGACTTTGAGGTAGGTCCAATGCAAACACGCCCCTGGACTTTCTCTTTGTCCTCGCTAAAATTTACGAAACTTCCTTAGCTCTCATCATTCAGGTTGAAAGCCGAATTTCGATTGAATGGGAACACTTTCCCGAAGTCCTTTCAACTGGGTTTCCTTCGACTCGTTGGAGTTTGATCAGAGAGAGAGTCGCAACTCGGTTGCGTTGCAGGGGTAAGTTGGAATGTTATCCTTAGAGTCCTAGGGTTGTTGCAGGGTTGGAAAACCAGTATTGTTGTAACAGGTTGCAGGGAGAATTTCCCTTTTGCAATTTCTGCTTTGATAACGTTATGTTACGAGTTTCAGTTTGAGTTGTTTTTATACATGGGCTTTAAATTATTTGTAATTTAATTATATTATTT
>JAEIII010015934.1:0-29424 GCA_018905755.1 Drosophila ohnishii | reverse complement strand
TTTTATTTAATTCATCGATAGAAAACCCTCACAAATTCAGCACAACTTCTAGGCTGCATTAATAGTGGATAAGCGGATGGGCCTTTTCTTGGATACCCTTAAAATATTAATAGAATTTTCCCCCTTCACCTAGACGACGCACAATAAAACGTAATGTTACAATTGCAACCCCTCTTGCCTGATAGAAAACACACCCACGCACAGTGGCGAACCCTTCGTTGATAAGGATAAGGATAAGCAAGCCCCGGCTGAGCCACGACGGTTGTAGGTACAACAGATGGGATTTTTGCATAAATAAAATATTTATACAACTGAGCGTTGCCAATGCGCCCATCGATTGCCATATGCCCGGCCGGGAAGCTGCGAGTCCTGGTGAGTCCTTTGAAACTGGGGGGCAAACCAAAAAAAAAAAAAAAGCCGTAGAAGAATGCCAAAGCACGCGTTGACACTTTGTGCTCAACACTCGCACATTCGTACACACACACACACAGGCAGGACTCCGCTCTCCGGAGAATTCGCTCCGGGCCCGTCATCAACGTATGTCCTGCAGGCCCAGAGCGTGCTCTTCTCCCGAAGTACCGGAGTTGTACATTGTAAACAAAGGATATAAGCGAAGCATCTCTCGCCGAGATGCTGAGCGGAAGCTCCAAGTCGTCTTCTCACTGCGCAGATAACACAAAGCGAGAGAGTGCTAGGCTAGGAAAAGCATGGAAAAGCTTGCGGAAAAGCCAGTGGCAACTGGTAGTCCGCCGCCTATCGATTTTGCTCACAGCGCCGCCGCAATTTTGACAGCTGTCAACGCGGCGGATGACACTCGGCGCCTGGCAAGGTAAACAAATTGAATTTGAAGCGCAAACTGCAGGCGCAATCATTTATCAAACGCCCATCGGCCGATAAGCAACTGGACTCCGGTCTTGGAAACCAGGAGTCAGGAGTCAGGAGCCAGGAGCCAGAAGCCAGTCGAGCTGGCCATGGCAATTAAACAATGTCAGAAAGCATTTAGCCGGCAAATGAATGTCACCAGGCAGGCAGCCGAAGGATGAGCTAAAAACTACATGCGAATTAATGAGCTGGGCTCTTGAAAGGCACTGGAAAAAATAAGCTATGATATTGAGAAATATGTAAAGAAATATTTATAAAATTAATTAAGTTCATTTGCTTTTTTTCCACAATTTATTTGATTTTTTAAGTAAATGGTTTTAATGCTAATAAATTATTTAAAGGACTATCTTTAAATTTACTTAGATTTAGTCTCTTTAATGGAGTTATGACACTGCGAACTAATAATGTAATGTCATCCTTCGATTATTGTAAAATTCCACTACTAATATTTATTTGATGTACAAATTTAGTAACAATTTTAGTTAGTAAAATAAAGTTCTAAGATCATAAAGAAAATATTTTCAGGCCTTCCATTTAACTTACTGAGCTTTAGAGCTCTTTATGGAGTTGTGACACTGTACTATAATAATTTCCTGATATCATTATTGTAAAATTTTGCTTAAATCAATTCTTAAAATTTTTAATAATGTTAAATAATGTTAAAAAAATGTTGGAGTTATGTCAATTGATTACTTTTTCATTTCTAACTAAAAACAAATTAACTTCAGGACCTTTTTTCTTGTGTGTATAGTCAATATGGGGGAATTCCATGGACTCGACGCGATCCCCTTGACCGCTGTCAGTATGAATTTTTGATAATTTAATTAGAGTGTCGCTGGTCGGGATGGAGGAAAGGAAGGAAGGCTGGACAGATGGTTGATGGTTCGGACCACTGGCAATTGCTTGTAAAAATGCGGCTGACCGCGCAGCCCAGCCCCTTTTTTCCGCTTTTCCGGCCACGCACAAACACACACACACACATCAGGCGTTACAAAGGGAATTTTCATAATTAAGCAATTACCCATTTTCACATTTTTTTTTTTTGGGGAACGCAAGTTGAGTCCTTCGAATTGCGTGGGCGTTGTGCGGTCACTTAGCTGACCGCTTCGGTCTTGGCCAAATGTCATAACTGGCGGATCGGTTGGTCGGTTTAGTTCCCCGCCTAACGAAGACGAATTGGTTTTTTATTCAAATTTAATTTATGCCTCGGCACCCTGAGAGCAGCCAGGCCCTTTTCCCATTTGTGGGGGGTTGCCCATTAAAATCGCCAAAAAACAATTGAGACACGTGATTTCTATGGGCCTCGGGCCTCCCAATGTGTCTCTCCGCTGGGCCTGTGCGTGTCTGTCCATCATAACCAAGGTTAAAAGGGGGCGTGGCACCCGAGTGGCAGGCTGATGTCAACTAAATATCATCACCTAAAACCCCAGGCAGATGGCACCAGCCAGATATAGCCATGTCGGCGTTGGGGATATTTGTTAGGTGCAAAAAATTATGTTTATTCGCTGGCAGACGTTGGGGACATGGCCACTTCATCAAAACGACATTGGACATTCGTATCTGTTGGTCTGATAAAGATCTAAAATAGCTCAGGTGAGTGGGTGGGTGGAGCCAGACAGGAAATTTAGGATACCACGAGTGGCGAGGGGTCAGAGGTTGAGTGATAACTTCTCTGTGATATCTTTTTATCGCTATGGACATTATAATTAAGTTAAGTTCTAAAGGTAAGTTCTGAATAATTTCTTACTTCATTTTCCGGTAAAACAGGTAATTTTTAACACCCTAAAATCTTGTTTAATTAAAATTTAACTGCATTCTGCGAATCAATGGAAGTGATTCATGTCACGCAGCGCTAATCAGTGCCCCTAATCACGTTCCCACGCCACTGGAACCACCTTCTCTGGGCCCAGGTAAACCTAGGAGGCACTTGTCCCTGTGATTTCATCATTTGCGACAGAACTGGAGCAATGAGGAGCCCCGTCGGGAGGGTGTGGGTGTATAATTACCAGACTAAACAATCAGTGCACATTCATGGCGCTGCTGCTGCTGCTGTCGTCATTGACATAATGCGACAAGGCAAGCCAACGTCATGGGTTCCTCTAGCGGTATCTCGGCGAGAGATAGCGACCACCGATCCGACTCTGCCAGATATATATACATATATAAATTCGTATTGTACAAATAGGTGGCCTGACAAGATAACAAAATTACTGCCTTCTAAAACATACCCACAGCGATATTGTGATAAAAATTTATAGTAAGTGAGTGAGTGAGTGAGGGAGAAAATAGTAGTAAAGCGTCCGAGATTTATTGCCCCGCAAATCTGTCAACGTACAGAGCCACCGGGCAAACACGAAAATATTTGAGTTTGAGTTTACCTCGGACGCAGGCAGCTCTCCTCTCCTCTGTTGTCATTATATATAGTATCTGGGGATCTGTTTTTAGGAGCATATATTTGCATAGTGCCAGAACAGTAGCGATAAAATGTTAACTCGCCGATTAGCGTTGCAGCCATGGCTAGCTCTAAAGTATCTGTATCTGTAGCTGTATCTGTATCTGTGCAGCCGAGTATCTGTATCTGGACAAACAATTGCAGTCAGTCTGCTGCGGCTTCTACTGTTTTTATTTTTTTTTTCTTCTGATTTTTTCTGCTGCCGCTTCTGCTTTTGCTTCTGCTGCTGTTGCTTCTGCTTTTGGTGATAAGATAGCCTTTGGCTGGAGCCGAAAATCATAAATTACAAATCATTACGCAGACGGCAGACAGGAGTCTCAAGGGTCCGGGGGGAAAACTGTCAAAAATCCGTCGGCATCTTCACACGGCAAGAAAATTAGATCGATTTTAATTGGATATTACAAAGATCACAAATAAACTAAGTTTCTTTAAGCACTAGAAGGGTTTTAAATTTAAAGAAATCTATATTTTGAATCCTAAGCTCATGTTCGTTACTTATAATTCCCAACATGTTCTAGAGTTTACAGAAGGGAGAGGTAATTTTAGTATAATTTTGGAGTTTTTATATTCGTTGGAGATACAAAAATAAATCTTTGAAAATATACAAAAAATATATACATTTCCCCCAGTGCACTTATAACTACCAGCTTTCATAATGCAGGACGATTTTTGACATGTACATGAATTAGACGAGAGGACCCCAAATGAGTTGGCCACGGACGAGTAAAAATGAGACAAAAAAAAAAAACAACTGACGGGGCAAGGCCATAAAAAGGGTAGTATAACGATTAATTTTTTCCACGTTGACATTTTAGCTTAATTGCACTTCAATAATCCCGAAAAAAAATACACGGTCAGCAAAACGAGAAAAGAGAGCTTAACAGAAAACGGAAAACAAGAACAGATACAAGGCACTGGCCGAGGCTGAGGCCGAGGCAAAATGGCAAAAATGCGTAAAAGGGCATGAAAAGCGGCAGCCGACAGCGCAGATACAATTTTAATCCCACGGACTTTTGCTGCATAAGCACTGACCGAGAGAGGATACAAAAAAAAAAAGGAAACACCAGCAGATACAAAATAAGCAACAACGAAGTAGCTGGAGGGGTGTCCGGCGGATCCAACGGATCCAAGGCACGTTGTCAGCAGATTCGAGCCGAGCTGCAAGTGGGCCCAAAAGCGGGCACAGAGTACCGCTAACAAAGTTGACAAGAAGTAAAATGTCCGACGGACTAATTGGCTTAAACGCTGGCAAAATTTATTTAAGCACATTAGTGGGATTTGGTTTTTGCCATCTCGCCAGCTACGTGCATGTGGCTGTGTATCCCTCGGATACAGTATCTGGCGGCCGCATTGGTTCACTTGACCAGCTGGCCGCTGCCTCTGGCTTTGGTTCTTTTTTTTTTAGGTTCTTCCCACATATATGTCGATAAGTAGATCCGTCGATGTGGCAGTCGATATTGATTTAAACACTCTCTGTTTTTGGTTGGGGTTCATTAGGGTTCAGATACTTGGCTTCAGATGAGCTTAAGTTGTGTGTTTGTTTTTTTTGGATACATTTCCGGAAGCTGCAGGAATTTGTTCTTATTTGAGGCTTTCGTTTTTTAAAGAAGGTAACCAAAATATAAAATATTTTTCTTACCCTTTACATAAGCATCTAGTAAGCCATCTGATAAGTATTTCTAAACCTTAAAAGTATAAGTTTTTGGGGCATATTCTTACCTCTCAATATCTAATCATACTCCTTAAAAATGTAAATAAAATTATTATAAAATTAAGTACACAAAGTAACGTCTCTCTTCTGCTTTTCAAATCAAAAAATCCTTTTCAAATAATAGTAAATCCCTCAGAGTTACCCGGCCTATCCATTTTAATTAACCCCAAAGCAATTGTCACTTCCACAGCAAAATCTCGGCGAAGCATAAATCATTCAGACCCAAGTTGCCCCCCACATATTTAGAGTCCCCTGAACCCCAAGCTTCTCTCGAATACCCCCCACAACCCATTATCCCAATCTTCCCCTTCCTTACGCAACTTTTTGTCACATGCACAAAATATATATACGGACTCTACCTTTTTATTTAATTAGCTAATTTCGAGTGACCTCGGTAATTGGTGGAGATATAAATAATTAACTCTGCCCGATGGAGAGTGCAAAGTGCAAATGTATCTCACGGATACGCAGCTGAGCTCGATACATTTTTAATAAAGTGGAGGTCGTAGCATTTGCTCTTCTTCAATTATTCAAAATGGGGGACGAGGAGGGATTTTCTCTTACAGAGATTGGTTTTCCTATCCAAAAAATACGAACAAAAATTTATATTTTGATCTATTGCCAGGATGCCACCGAATGTTTTTCCCCCATAAACCAAAATCCTCGCATTCATACAAAGGAAATTAAAAATAAAAACAGCCACACATTTCTCACGCTTTGTAGATTCGGATTTTCGATTCTAATTTTGACTTCGATTTCTGAGACACTTTCTCTTTTCAGTGTGTGTGTGTGTGTGTGTGCATACATTTCACACCCTCAAAAATAGAAATTATCTTTGTGCATTTACGCAAGTTTTTAATGCTATTAGTTCCATCTTAACATCTCGGGGTCTTTCAGATGCCATCATCCTCCCTTGAAATTGTCTGTTTCTGTTACTGTATCTTTGTATCTCTGTGAGTCCTGCCTGTGCCTGTGCCTTTGCCTTTTATTTCAATTCTATTTTCTATTTTCCATTTTCCATTTTCTATACATCCACTGCGTTGCACTCAACAAGAGCGCTGGTCTGGACGCAATTTTGTTGGCAATAAATCACCCAAAGTCGACATTAAATCTTTTTTTTTTCCTCCGTCCGTTCCTTTCTTCTCGGTTTTCCTCCTTGGCAGTTGCTTTCCCTACTTTGCGTTTGACTTTCACACAAACAGAGAGTCGCGCAGTGCACATGTCCCGGGGATTACGATTAGACCAAATCGGGGTAGCGTGCTGTCCTTTCGACTTGCTCTTTTTTTTTTAAGGCTACACTGGGCCAGGAATTCGGAGTGCCAAGTCGCTGAGGAAGATCACTTTCCATCTCGGATTTCACTCCCTAATTTGGCATATTGTTCTGTGAGATTTTTGATTTTATTTTGAATGGAATATACCTTTGAATGTGTAGACAAATCAAATTAATTTAAGTATTTAACTGAGAAAAACAATTTGAAAAAGTATAAAAAGTTATTTACTAAAACTCTGGTTAAGTATTACCCCAAGTTCTCTCAGTGCTGCTAACAAATAAAGGCAAACAAATACAATTTCAATTTGGAAAAAATTAAAATTTGAAACGGACTGCCTGCTGCTGATTAACAATTTTTGGTATAGGCCACAGAATCCCCTTTTACCAGGCCGAGCAGAAAATGAAACATTTCCGCGGCGGGCGGCGACGGCACATTAGCACTTTCCGAACAATGGCATCGGCCCAAGTGGCATCCATCAGAGGCGATTCATCCAGGGAATGGAGTCACAGGCAGAGCCGGAGCTAGAGCCAGAGCCCTCGACCTGTCACGGATCTGTCAGCCGGGGTGAGACTGTGAACAATCGCAGGAAGTTCGAACAAAAACACAGCCACGGAAAACAGCTTTCCAGGCGACCCTCTCTCTTGCTTATTCTTCCTGCATTTTGAATTCAACGAACAACAAACAACAAACAATTTCGCGCTTGGAAAAACAAATGGTGAAGGCAGCCAAAAGAGCCGAGCAAACTCAACATGCGTTCAACTAATAATTGTCAAAAAGTCAAAGTCAATTTTGTATTCAATGGATGCAGCAGCAGGAGTTGAGCAAGTGAGGAGCTTTTGGAGAATTTTGAGCTAGTTTTGAGGGGTTCTAAGATACATTAATTTAAGTAAATTATAAATATTAAATAGTAAATAAAATCCTACAGAAAGGGTACTTCATTTTCAAAGAATTTTGATATTTATAAATATTTTTTCTTTAAATAAAATTTAATTTTGACTAAGGAAATAGCTCTTCAATTAATTAATTAAATTAAACTAGCCTTAGTTTCTTCCAAACTATTTAGCTACCCTTCTCGATCTCAAAAAACTCCCAACTCTAATTCATCAAAAGGCAGTCCTCGAGTGGAAGGGTAAAATAAGGATAAACCTGAATTTTGTGACGAGTTAGCCGGCTCAATGTCAACCACCAACTGCAGGGGTATCCTTTACGCATATCCTTGTGTGTGTGTTTTTTTCCTGCTATTCGGCCAGCGATCTCAATCAAATGTATTTTGTTGTACATTGACATTCATGCGCTTTGCCGCTTGTCTGTCAACAATTAGCACGCTATTCATCACGTCACTTGGCTGCTGCTTTTTGGCTTTTCGACTTTTCTGGGGGAGAAGGTAGAACCCGAGAGAGTAGGGTCAAAGATCCGCATCGAATATATATCCGCAGCTGCAGTAGAGTATAATGTGGTTTGCCAATCAAAGAGAATCACATTTGCCACAGATATGCCAGTTTGTAAGTATTACTAATCTGTGGGGTAAGTTGCCCTATCCAGATGGGCTTATATTGCTTATAGGAAATGTGAATTCCACTTAGATAAATGAGATTTTTATCTGGAATTTTTTGTAATATTTCCTAAGAGAATTACTATAAGAAATCTCTTTAGAAAATGGCTGTGTGATCTTTGATTTAAGAAGAAAACGTTGTGTTCTTAACTTTGAATTATTTTTAACTTTTCTCATATAATTTTTGATTATATATTTATTAATATTACCTTTACTATTTAGCAATCCCATTTCCCCTAAAATATTACTATACCCTCTGATAAGTGGCCCCTATCTGGCTAAATGATTTACATAATTAATGTGAATACCATTTTCAGGATCTCTGACTAATTTGTCTGTCAATGTCTCCAAGTGATCTTCTTGACTCGTATGAATATTTAATGACGAACCCTCTACCTTTACGGAGTTCAAGTCAATAACCCAAATCGAAATCGACCCAATCCCAATCCCAATCCGGACTAAATTTAATACATTAGCTCATTTGACCGCATCGGACTGGAAACTTCATCGATTGTCGGGTTTAAGCATTTAAAAGTCAAATTTGGTCTATTTGATTTCGTTGATTTAACTTTCTTGCAGACTGGAGAGAGAATCCCATGAACTTGATTTGACTATTCAGAGGGCATTCGTTACGGATGATAATGGTGACCTTTGTTTGGCCAAAAATTCCAGTGGCTTATAATTTGAACAGTGCGTTTCGAAACTGTAGATAGGAAGGTGGTCATGGGAATTCTTAGAGAAATTAGTGAATTTATATAAAGGATTTTGTGAGAAGTACAGAAAAAGTAACCTAATTTTAGGTGTTGGTATTCGACTGTCAGTAAAAACAATAAAAAAAATATTTTCTGTAATATTTATTAATGCAAAATAATCCATTTATTAACCAAGATATTTATTTTAATTATTGAGTATTCAAAACATAAACATAAAGGTTAAAAAACCAGATAGAAATCCTTCATAAAATTTATATAATTTAATTTCCCAATAATTCACACATTTACACATCCGGAAGACACTGTTTATAGCCGCCACAAATATCTGCCTTTCTGGCAGATCTTTAATTTTAATTAAAATATTTAATTTTTTTGTTGACTATTTTGCAAATTGAGTTTTTGCACAAAATACCGTTTTGTAAACATATGCGTCAGCGCTCAGAAATAACTTAGATCGGCGCTATCTTCTCTTTGTATTTGTTGATGCTTTCGGATTAATTTAAAAGTATCGACTTGGCTTAGTTTTTTAACTTTGCAGCTTCATTTAAATTTTTGATTGGCTTCCCTCCCGCCAAAAAAATCGAAAAGAAACAGAAACGAGCTCGTTTTGCTGAAAAGTTCCGAGAGATCCGCCGGTTTGGACCTGGCTAATGAGCAAATGGCGTTCATTGATCGCTTTAAATTAATCTTTTTTTAATTTTTTTCGGGGGTTACAGATTAGATGCTGTCGAAGCAAAAGTTCAGCGCAGTTCAGCTCGGCAGCCACGTAATTAATATGCAAATTATAATCCAACCGACTCAATTCCCAATCGGCCGGCCACTCTCACAAAAAAATACAGAAAAACAAAAGGCCAAAACGAAAAAAATCCGAGATGAAGATGGACATGGTCCATCCAAATGCGGTTAAGATACAAATACATCTTCGCTCAGCCCCTTCGGTTGCCCCTGACTTTGCACGTGTTATTGGCTGCGGTCCAAAAATGTTTCGAATAACTAATTGCCAAGTCTCTCAGGTAGCCAAATTATCCGAAAAGCCAAAAACCGGGCGATGTTCGATGCTCGATATGTGCAATCAAATTTGATTTAGCCGCCCCGGCCGATATTTATTTATGGCCACATACTTGGCTTTGATTTTCAGCTGGCGCAGCAGCAGCAGCAGCAGCAGCAGCGTGGCGCATAAATCTGTTAGTTGTAGGAGGCACTGGGAAAAATTGGGAAAATTCTGGGATTTGTTGAATATTTTTAAAAGGAAATCAATTGTATTTCAAGAGTTTGAATGCTGATGTTTAACTAATATTTTGAATAGAATTCCTTAAAGCTGTGGACATATTTATTAACGTCTCAAATAGCTTAAGATTTGTAAAATAAATGTAACGTTTTATGAATATTTATATCAATAATATTTATTATTTAATTTTGATTTTAAGAATACTCACTTTCCTTTACCTCATCTAAAATCAATACTCCATCTCCCTACATTTTCTCTCTCTGTGAATGAGTCGTTGAGAGGTGGATCCTCTGGCCACCATCGGTGCCGTAAATAAGTCTGATGGCTGCACTTTTTGGCATGTCGGCAGACCCATTGCGGAACGCCCCGCATTTGCGCTAATGAAAATGGATCTGCTTGCACGGAGCACCGCTCAATTGAGTGTGTGTGTGTGTGTGTGTGCCCGAATGCTGAATTTATGCTGTGGCGACAGGTGCCCCCGATGCCCGTTGCCCGATTCCCGATATTATCCTGCATCTCACCTGGCCCCAGGTCTCTTGTGCGTAAGCAGGCCCCGAAAATATTTATAGGGATTTATTAGGGGGAGTCAGAAGGAGGCCCAAATGTTGGGGTAGGCGCCTCATAGGAGGAGGTTCTGTTGGGCAATCTCTTTAGTTTTATTTTATCTCACACTTCCCAAGGCTTATTTATGGAAGTTGTAGCTTCTTTAGGGTTATAACTTGGTAAGAACTTTCAAATTTAATATAAAAAAAGTATTTATATTTTAATACAATAAAAACCTAAAGCTACCTAAAAATAAACCTAAAAGTTCAAAGATCATTAAATCAGCTTTAAATAACCAACCCAAGACTCGAAACTATTTCGGCCAGGAATTCCTTGGCCAACTTTTAGAGCCAACTCCCTCTCCCTTCCTCGTGCGGATTGCAGATTTATAATCCCCGGTCAGAGGCAAGTTTGTTGATTTTTCTCTTTACACCCAAAAGCTGTCAGTTTTGTATGCGCATACTTTTCATGAAAATTGTTTTTCAAATAAATTTTCCACCCACACAAAGGCACACAACAACAAATTCTGTTTTGGGATGGATTCGGTTGTTGGATGTTGTTGGGCTTTTTTGGCTGCTGGATCTTGGAATTGGGATCGATGGATCGAAGTTTCGTTTGCTTTAGTTTACTGTTTGTTTATTTAGACATAATGCGCGAAAAGTTGGAGATTGGAGAGGAAGATCTCCTCTTTGATCTCGCTGCAGAGTGGTGTGTGAAATATTTCGTTGCCCTTTGATTAATCAAATGTTTTAGAGCGGAGGCACTGAGATCGGAACCGGGCAGAGTGCTGAGGGATGGAAATACAAGAAAAAAAAGAGGATTGCCTCGAAATGGATACGAAAATATAATTAAATATTTATCAAAATGTGTACGGTAACAGCAATCCGAACACTTGTCGGCCTTTCCTTTCCGCGTTTGCCCTCTGCCTTCCTTTTCGGCCTGCCAAAAAGTGACATTTCCCACATCAACGGCGAGAGTCCACGGACTCTGTCCCGTCCCGTCCCGATCCGATCCGAGTGGAATCCTCATTTTCGCTACAACAATTTAACATTAATTCGCAGTCAAATAATGTTGCATTTTTTATGCGCAAATGTCGTCGTTGTCAAGTGCCAGCGGAAAGGGATGTGAGTTTTTGGCGCGAGGGGGAGTTTCCCCGAAACAAAATGGAACTCTAACGGATGTATTAACGCATTGAGTGCCCGCCCTCCCTCTCTCCCAACCCCTGCTGGTATATAGTGTATTAAAAAAAATAAAATAACAAACAAGAAAAAAAAACATACAGGGCCTGCACTCAAGCTGCTGCTGGTGGTTGGCAGCCAGTTGCTCATCCAACCAAAAGAGCCACGGATCCGGGAATACCGGGAAGAAGTACGGGGGATCCGGCGTACAGGGAATACGAGCGAAGCGTCGGCGGGTCTGGCAAAATGTCAAATGTCAGAATTTGACATGCGTGTGACATATCAGTGGCAGCTTTTACATTAATCAAACTCCCTTTTTCTTTGGGCCCACAGAAAACGGCAACTGAAACTGAAACAGAACCAGAGAACCCTGCCAGGCACTGAGCGAAATTTGGTGATAATTAAATGGGAATTTAGTTTTATTTAAAGACAAGTTGAAAAGTGAATAAAATATTAGGAAATGTAATACGTTTTATAAAAACCAAATGGCGGGAGCTCTATTTTGTACGTCTCTTTAATTCCCAACTATTTTTTCGGGCCACATATTTCTGACTATTGACTGTTTTCAACATTTATAGCCAAGTTAAGTTAAATATTAATTTAATAAATAATGTTAACATATTTTTATAACATATAAAAGTGTCTAATTCCTACAAATTTTGTTTTAAAATCCACTTATAAATTGTCTCAGATGGTTAGTAAATTTAGAGAGGTTTTCAAAGGTTCCATTTAAACCTTTTTGTCTCAGTGCTTGGCCAGATCCGTGGCCAGAAACCACCGCCAACGATGACGATGACGGGAATACGGAGACCGTTGAGCCACTGAGAACCAGAACGAGAGCTCGAGCTCGAACTCGAACTCGGAACTCGGGCCCGCTGACGAAGATGCTACACAATTGACACATTGAATTAGGGACATGACGCCTTCTGTTGCTAAAACACACAAACCATCCATCCATCTGAAACATCCACTCAGACCCTCCACCCAGACTGACTCCCTTTTTCCATATTAATTTGCTCCGAGCGAGTGCTGTTCATGCTCTTCACAGTTATAATCGAATAATCGAATCATGTGAAACTTATTTTTGGAAATGCGGTTTTCGCTCGTTACGCTCTATTATGGATTTCGATAGGGCCATGGCAAAGAAGTTGATGACCGTGAAAATGCATGCCATTCAGGCTGCAGGGCAATTCGAATCGAAATCGAAAGGATTACAATGCCGTCGAAGGCTGCAAAGCGGGAGAATGATGTATTTCGAGGCTGGGAAATTAGAAATATTATTTTTATACAATTACAGATGTTTCTTTACAAAAATTTGGGAATACATTTCCCTTAGAAAGCTATTAACACCAATTAGGTGGGATTACATATGTGTCAAAGGTTTAATATAATTATTTTTGCATTATTAAGGGGTTTGATATTATTTTTATACAATCAACTATTCTTTTTAGGGTAAAATATAGCTCTAAGCCTTGCCTTTATGCTATGCAAACTCTAAGCCTGAATGTTAGTTTATTTTAAACCAATCTTCTTAATTAAAAACCATCATTAGCTGCCTCACTTAATCCACTTTCAGAAATTCATTTAGCATTTAATTTCCCAAAAGTGAGCTCTTCATTAGAGTTCCGCTTTGTCTTCATCACCCGCAAGGGCAGCAGCGGCAATTGTTGTCAATCTAAGGCTCATCAAACGTCATTATAGCCGCTACTTAGCTACCAAGCCTCAATTTAGATGGAAATATCAAACAGAATATCTCAGGGCTGCTGGCCCGCATGCGCTGTCAACAGGAGGCGTTATGGAGACAAATCCTGAGCATTAGAGTGGACCCACGTCAATGGAGGCGAAAAGCGAAAAGAAACGTTTTGCCCATTTGCCCAAATGAGAATGTCAAATCATTTGTCAAACGTTTTATTAGCCCAATGACATTGTGCATGCGTGAGTTCCCCCATTCCCATTCCCTTTTCCAGAAACAAAACAGGAAAAAAAATAAAACATTTAATTAGGAGGAGGGGCCCCTACAACGGGGGGCCTGGTTTGGATCTCGTTTTCGGTTGGAATCCGAGGCGTAACGATCCATCTTGAACTCGTCAGTTGGCCAGACGCCATGTATAGTACTTGCTATATGCTATGTGCTATATGCTATATATGCTTGTGCCGATCCCCCATCATGCGTAACGAAATGGCGTGCACAGTGGAATGCGGAGCGAATTTAACAAAACAAATCTGTGCCATGAGCTACACTCAAACTTAAATTATAGCCTGTTTAATATTAAAAATCTTACAAAATTATAGATAACAAAGAAATAGCTTTAAAATTCAATAAAAATAAAGCCAACTTTTCTTTTGGGTGTAAACTTTATTCAAAAGAAAGGGAACTTTGGGTAAAAATTTGCTTACTTGCGTGAAAAGCAACAGGGAGGCGCCACACAAGGTTGAGACAATGGCCACACCAGCCGAAACCAAATCCAAATCCAAATCAATAAAAAAATAATAAATAATCACTCGGAACGAGCGTATTATTGGTGCTCGCTGGGCGCTACTTGGGCAGCCGGACAAACGAAACTCCCAAATAGACATAAATCATGATGGTCGCAGGTCGTCACAGAGCGTCATCTCCTCGCCATACAGAGTTTCCTCATCTTTTTTTGGCCGGCGGCAACCTTCAAACCGGGCATGTGGTGCTCGCCAACATGTAGAACATGACGTGGGACAACAACAACAGCAACCACAACGAAAAATCCATCCACATCAACCTGAGCAACTTCATCTCAAAACTCCATCTTCTACTTGAGTTTGAGATTTGGATGTGAGATTCGGTTAAAGATTCGAGGAGATGCGAGAGGCTTGATC
This sequence comes from Drosophila ohnishii, assembly GCA_018905755.1. Classification (NCBI taxonomy): domain Eukaryota; kingdom Metazoa; phylum Arthropoda; class Insecta; order Diptera; family Drosophilidae; genus Drosophila; species Drosophila ohnishii. The sequence goes on along the minus strand of JAEIII010015934.1, from coordinate 15,044 downwards.
AGGTTGCGTTGGCCACACTGTGGGAAATATAAACTGATTTATTTATAATTAATATTTATTTAAATAGAATTACCAGGAAAATATATTAAATAGAAATAGAATAGATACAAATTGAGGTATAAAGATACATTTATTTAAAGATGCAGAAAATTTACACGGGCTGAAACGAGCCTGTTCTTTAAGGCATAAAAATAATATTAAATATGTAAATTAATATATTTCAGTTTGAAAAATATTTTCCATAAATTTTATTAATAAATTACTTATATTTCTCAGTGCCTTTTACGTTGAAATTGAAAACGCTCTTAATGCGCTTTGATTTATTATCTTCTTCGGCCGTTTGCGGTTTCGTTACCATTTTTACCATTTTTTGGCGGACAAGTGTTATGAATCAACATTTATGTGGGCACACACTCGTGCTGAAGGACCTTTCAAAGGAAATCCTCTAGTTTTCTGCCCCGTCATCCTCGGATATTTCGATCTTCGATCTCGCTGCGTGGCGCGTGTGAGGGAATCATGAGAATTGTAAAATTTTTGACATATTCATTTTGAGACGACACCCGAAAGGTGTTACATATCCATCCATCCGACGAATGCAATGACATGCATTTATGCAACTCTGCCAGCGGCCCGTTGCCCGGGGCTAATTTGCTATGCCAACGGGCCATCACAATATTGTTAAACAATTGTCTGGCCGATCGCTCGGCCTTAAGCAAATATATCGAAGGGAATAAAATAAATTTCAGGGCGGATATATTTAGTTTATTGCCGAAGTCGGTCAGCGGTTCAGGATCAGGTGCAAAGCCAGCTGCAGTTTGGAAATTATAAAACAATTCGCCTGAAATGCGCATTGGCGGGTGCATTTAATTATAATAATTTTCGTTGGCCGCCTGTCCGCTTCTGCCGTTCGCCGGTGCATTTAATTATAACGAAAATTACTGGCAACGTTGCCATTTTAGACATTCCCCTCCCGTCTCTGTATCTCCGTATCTGTATCTGTATCTCTAGATGTATCTGTGTATCTGGGATCCTTTCGGTCACATCTGTGCCGGCTGCTGATCTCCATGGGGCGCTGCTCATCTCTTTGGCTCCTTGGCTCTTTTGGCCAAGATCCAATTGGTCTGCCTTATAATTTTCCGGCAATTTACATGGCAGAAATTATACTGCGAGAACGAGAGGAGATCAAACACTGGGCAACAGGAATGGTTTTAAAAACGGGTTAGGCAAATTACTGCAATTAATGGGTATTGGATTTGGATTTAGAAATTGTTAAAGAATTTTCTCACAGTCTTTAAACTGTGCGTGACTTGGCTTCTGTTGTTGTTTTAAGCGGAAGTGCTGAAAAATATTTAAATCATTGTAATAATTTATAAGGTATAATTATACTGAAAATATCCTAAGATCTTAAAGAATTTAAATATCTTTTAGGAAACTTTGTTAAGGATAATGTTTTTTACATATTTTAGTTTATAGTTTAAGTCTCTTTTATATTTCCTCTGCTGCTTAGTGTAATTTCCCAGACATTTGATCATATCTGAGCCACTGGAAAATTCTTATGAAAACTGATTTGTAACTCGGCACACAAAACACACTCGCTAAATCCTCTTCCGCCCCTAAATCCACACTCCACCACCGATCTCCGATCCCAGCCTCAGCAAACATAAACTTAATGCGAAAAGTTTTCAATTTAACAAATGCCGAGAATGCACGCTGAGTCGGACCCGGCGACCCAAGTGGTCATGTGGCCATGTTGGCCAAGTTAGTTGGCCTAGCTACACTGAGGGAAAATTAGGAAAAATAAACTTTAAATAAAACTAAGAAATTAATAAGTGTGAAAAATAATTATTTTAGATTTTGTGTGCTAACAAAATTAGTATGAAATGGAGCTTAAAAACTATGAAAGAACTTTGAATTGCAATAATATAATTTATTTTAATCTTTAGTAAGCTTTATTTAACTACTATTACCATATGTTCACCGAAAACCAAAGATACATATTTGAAAAATTACATTTTTGGAGACCATTAACGAGACTTTAAAAGTATCTTAAATGTACTTTTGTGATCCACTGAATGTAATTTTACCTATAGTTAATTTCCCCCTGAAAACTAATAAAAAAAAATCACTAAAATTTCAATATTTTCCCTCTGTGTTCTGGCCAAAATGCATCTGACTCAGAGCCAGTTGCAGTAGCCATGTTCAGTGCAGTTGTTGTGGATGAGCTACTGGCTACTGGCTGATAAATCACGAATGCATTTGAGTGCATATCAATGGGCGGGGATCGAGGGAGTTAGTGGGACCTGGGACTTGGAGCCGAGGGGCTGCTGTGTTTAGTTTGTAATTATTTTTACGCTCTTTGCGCGAAATTTGAAATTCATTTCATAACTCAATGTAATGGCGACCGCAAAAGCTCAGCTAAACGCGCGCGCCTTGGCTCAACTCAGCCGGCCATGAGTGATGGGCCAATAAACTAAATGATTTTATGTCCCCGACTCCGGCGTCGCGACAGGCCGAGTAATGAAAAATAATTAGAAAAGCGTTTGGTGGGGCTCCGGAGACCAGAGACCGGGCTAGTGAAAGAAAGATCTCCGCCCCCGGAACCCCAGCTTGTACAACCTGCACTCGAGGTTGGCTTTTCGAATCAGCATTACCGGGCTAATTGCTTGTTAAACGTTGCCTCTAATGGGCAAAGTCTGAATGGGAATTGGGTTTGCCAATGCAATGTGCAAGTCCCAATGAAAATAAATGCAAATCAGCGCTGATCAGTCGCCGGAATGAGCAGTCACACAGCATTGATCTTGGAGAGACAAATGACAAATATCAATTGCAAGCGATTTATTTTGCGGAATTTATAGAGAGGTGAGGCTGGTAATATTAAGTGAAAACTGCTAGAGTAGACTTGAATTTGAAAAGAATTTCTTATAAGCTCTCTCGATAAATATTTGCAATTTTTTTAATAATTTTGTATATATTTTTAACATTTTTTAAACTACTTCTAAGCTGCCAATAAATGTATCAAATCTCTAAGGTAACAAAATTACCAGTTTTTATTAAAATCTCCATTTTATATTCCAACAATTTCCAATCTCAAAATCTAAAAATAATCCCGCAAAAACAAAACAAATTGAATATAAAAAAACTCTTTTTTTTTTTGCCGGCACTCGCGGCCAAAAACTAAACATCTATTAGAGTTAATGCCAAACAAAAAGGTTAAAAGACAAAAGCCGAATAAGAGATGCCGGTAATAATGGGGCATGGCAGGGCGAGATACAAACAACAAAATCAATTACAAAGCGATTTCTCTTTTGATAACATCCAGCATATATGCAAAGGGTTCAAAATCGGTAATTGAATATATATGCACAGCGGGAAAATGTGTATTAAAATATTAAAACAAATTACTTAAGATTTGTGAATATGCATTTAAATTAAGTTTTTGAATTGTGGAGCTGTGTTGGCTTCAGAAACTAGTGGGAAATGTTCACGTCTTCGAGTATTTAAACAATATATATTTTCTATAGTACCACTACTAACGTATACTTTTCACATAATTTCTTGAGTTTTTTTTTATGTACAAACATTTTCCTTTAAGTGTAGAAATTCATTTGAATCCGAAGTACTTCTCGTCAAGATCTGGCACCATGGATTCTGCACATTCACGCCGCAGACGCGGTCACAAAGCCACCAAAAGCACCGCCTCTGACACGTCTGACAAAAGTTACATCGAACATCAAGCCAACTAATTGAGTGCCGATCACAATGAGACATAGAGATCGCTATGGGACCTGCTCTGGGATCTGGCATGTGGGATTTGGGGACGGGAATGGGATTGGGATTGGGAATGGGGAGTGTGTGGATTGTGGATTGGGCATGGGCATCTGAGGCTCATGGACCGATGGCCCACGGGGCTGGGGCCGCCTTTAATGTGAGCACCTATGACGATTTTAAACAGAGTACAGTGATGTGTCGATATGGAAATATATACAATTAAAAAATAAATTATTACTATTAAAATTTAAATTTTGAAAAGCATTCTTAGTTGTATAAATAAGTAGAATACAGCGTCTTCTTCTCTGGAGTTTTTAAAGGAGTCTATTTTGGGTAAGGATGCCTCCTAAAGTTACTCCAATAAAGTCCAAGAAAAGATGGAAATTCGAATAAAAACTTGGTAAATTGTAAAATTCAAGTAACTATATCTTTATTTTAACTTCTAAAAACAGAAAAATGTTTCCTTAAATTATTTACAAAATTCTGTTCAAGAATTCCCGAGTTTTTCTTTGTAGTTCATACTGTATCTCAAAAAGTATCTGCTGGCCAAATCAATCTTATCAGGCTTGGATGTGTGTGTGTGTGTGTGTGTGTGTGCGTGTGGTTCTAAACAATCCAACCGCACATACAACACTGGCGGCTGTCACCTAAGCTATTAACCTGATTTTCTAGATTTTCAATCAAGTCGAAAACTGAAAAAGACAAAAACCCATCGAAGCCGAAAAACGAAAAAAGACAAAAATGTTCACAAAACCAAAATCAAAAAAAAAAAAAAGAAAAAGAGACACGCACTGCACACACAAAAGGGAGGAGGAAGAAGGAGAAGGAATGCAGAGCTTGGTGGAGCCGCCATATCTACATACCAATAGGTAGAAACGGCCACAAAAGGCCCATAATCCGGTATTGTATCTCGTGGATCGTTGCGGACTGGATCTGGATATGCTGGCTTAGACGGTTCGGGACGGACATCCCCTGGCATTATTATAAAGTCAAATTTTGTTTCGTTTAAATGCGATCTTTACGCCGAAAGCGTGTGTCCCTTTTTCCCAAAAATCCCAAAAACCGACAAATCCGAAAAAAAAACCTTTGAAGAAAGAGCAATCCAGCAAGTGCCAGAAAAAGAGAACCGAAAATTGAAAACAGAAATCCCGAAAACAAAAAGGCATTTTTTGATTGAAATCAATTTAAATTGTTTTCTAGAAAAGCCGCTGGGACACACACACAAAACACACAAAGGGGTGACCCGCAGATAGTATCCATCGGATACACAGGTACACACACAACCGCCGATAGGATGATGGGACTCAATGGAAGGGGGCTCTCGGGATCGGTTGGGAGACGGAGATCAATCCTGGCTCACAACGGTCGGGCAAATATAGTCGTGCATGTGTCCAAACTGTTGGCAGCTATTTAGATGGATTAACATAAATCCCAATGCATGAAAATCCATGTGAGAATTATGGTTCTGGGGATAATGTGTGGGAGATATCACTAGGACAGCAAAAAGGGGGAAACTCAGTGAGTTATGGCCATGAAAGAAGGTGATTATGTTCGGTTTTGAGTAGTGTTAAGTTCTTCTGCTTGATGGGAAACGAAAGGATATTTGTTTAGTTAGATGCATTTTAACTGGGCAAAGAAAATATCTAAAATATTATTATAAATATTTGTACTATTTGTAACTAACATAGAACTCCCTTTTAATATTAATATTTACAAAAGTATTGAATTAATTACCCCACAAATCAAGCCAAGCCATTCATATTCAATCAGCAATCTCTGAATGTATCTCTGAGCCACCTGCGTTCTTTATCTTCCTATATATACACCTATATCTATATAGATGGCATTAGCTGCCTACACACTCCAACTTGATATCTTTTCAAATCTATCAATGCTCACATCCATCTGTCTAATTATGAATGCCAGCTCCCACAGTAAATTCAATCAGAGATTCTTTTAAAATCTAATAAAAGCCAGTGAACAAGAAAAGACAACCGAGACAGACAATGGTTATGGCCTTTGGCCAAAAGCGACGCCCTCGTGGATGGCCATAACCTGGCCGATTAGTATCTCTGCTGAGAAGTACTGCCATTATGATGCCAATTCGAAGAGCTTTACGTGGAAGTGGACCATAAAACGATAAAACGGGCATAAATGTCGCCGTGACTCAGACGCGATGGGTTGGCCACACACACACACACACACGAGACCTTTCCGGCGGAAACGCAGCTTAAATGGCAATTAAAAGTATAACTATAACTATTAGATAATGTCCACCGACACGGAAACATGGCGTAATGATGCTTGTAAAACCATACGCATCCCAAAATCCGTATCCACAGTCGCACAGGTGAACTCCTAACCCGAAACATTAGCTGGGAGCACAGTTGCTGGGGGCCGTAAACTGACAACTTTCTGGACAAGTGTCAGGGCGTGTGATTTATGCGCGCGCTTCCCCAGAACTCGAGCGGCTTCGGTAGGAGGCAATGGCAATGGCAACGTCTCAGGTGAAGCCTTCTCGGGGAAAAACAAGGGGAAGGCGCATGCGCAGCGACCTGCAGGTCGCCCAGCGGACACAGTGGACAGTGGACAAACGGACAGCGGTCACTGTGGAGTGGAGTGGAGTGAGAACTGCTGCGGACATGGAACAAATGTTAATCGCTTTAATCTCTCGAGTGCGCCGAAAACATGCTGCCAAATGTCCCAAAGCGGCGACACGGCAACGTTTCCGTCACATTGACGCTCTTGTCCACTGGGAAAAAATGCAGATATCTTAGGATTATGTACTCAAAATCTTGAAAAACAAACTTCTTTAAAAGAAAAATCTTTATGTCAAGAAAGAAACTAAAACAAAGCCTTAAGCTAAGACCTTTATATGCCAACTATTTGTAGTAAAAATCATTTTAGAATTATAACGATCTAGATATATAAAATCTTAAAGGATCTCAGTGCTTTGTTGAAAAAGGACTTGAGAATTATAAGGACATATAAATAAAACAGCAGCAAAGAAGTCTCACTTTAAGTAAAAATGAATCATGCCTAAATGATAACAATTTCCTTATTTTTAAAGCTAAAATTTCACAAATATTTAACTGCTACATTTTACTTCTTATTTTCCTTAGTTTCTTATTTTTTTCCTCAGTGTCCCAATGTCCTTTTTGCGCAATTTTCGGATGACCAATGACCCATGAGTGTGTGTGTCTCTGTGTCACCCTGAAGACAGCGGGGAATGCTGAAGAATTGCCGAAAACAGCTAAGAACAGCAGCAGGTTGTCCGATTGCCGGATTGTCCGATGGCCAAGGAATGCCGCCGACATTACCGGCCACGATAAGCCCAATCGAGAAATGCATTATCCGAATTTTCAGGGCCAACAGATGTTGTTGCCCAAGTATTTGGTGTTCGGTGGGTGGGTTTTGGGTTGGGTTGGGGGAACCCATAACTTATCCCTGGGTATGTTTGAAATATTAATGACCTCCTGGCCGGCCAAGAGCAATCAAAAGTCATCGACAGCCAACACTTAAAATGAAAACAGAGCCCAGAACCGAAACGGAGACCAGGAAAATATATATTTAAATGCAGAGAGGAAAGCCCCGAAGAAACTCAACGCGATGTGAAGAAGAGTTATGGACGATGGGGAGTGGGAGTATCTATCTGATTTAGATGCAAATCAAATCGAGAGCCGGGCAGAGAACAAACTATGAATGTGGTATTGAATGGCTTATGGATTTCAGATTTCAGATTTCAGATTCAAATTTAAGACCTTACACATTGAGTATTTTAATGTGGCGGCCACAAAACGAAAGAAATTCAAATTGGCCCGATCGCATTTGGCTTGACCCATGGCCGCCGACCCCTTTTCCACGCGTTCGCTGTGTGGCATCTCCCCGATGGGTATCTGGAATTGTGTATAAGACTATCAGCGGACACATTTATTTCATGTTTATGTTGATATTTTCAAATTTGATAAAAACAAAAAACACAATGCCGAACAAGAAGATCTCGCATTTCGTTTCGTTTTTTTCCCTTATTTATGTTAATGCAACGGCGGCAGCGGCGTAGGGAGATTGTGCCTCATTATCGTCATTCTTGTGGCAGTTTAGAGTAGCTCAGTCCATCGGGAAATGCACAATCTGCGTCGTTTGGTGTCACTTTTGTGCACTTTATTGGCAGGAGTGGCGCTCTGTCATATATAGAGAGCGATATCTAACGATTGATGGATGCCCCTGCCCCCTGATAAAGAGCTTGTAACTGGTATCTTTAAAATAAAGTGAGTTTGTTTTGAGGAGAAATTACTTTGAAATTTGTTTATCAGTAAGTTAAAGATCCTTTTGGTAATAAATTAAGAGAACAGAGAGTAGGGAGTGCCTTGAAGATACAACCAATAATATTAAGATACATTAAGAAGATATTTAAAATCAGTAAAAAGAAAGAAGAGATCCAGCTAAAACTCTTCCCTCTTCTCATGAATCCTTAATACCTCTTAATCTTTAAAAAATAATTCTGCATTAAATATAATTAAATCTCGTAAACATCCCCCCGCCTAACCTGATCCTGTCCCATCAGCAAATCCAAACCCGATGCGGCCAATCAACTCACTCTCTCTAAAAGGTGGGGCGCTGAATAAAAGAAACTTATTTAAATCGAAAAGCGCATATGCATAAATATTATTTAAGTTGATTTTTTGCGCACAATTAAAAGAGCGAAAGGAGGAGAGGAAATCTCTGAGGGAACTGGGAACCCGGGGGGGAGACGCACTATTCAAATTAAAAATCGAACGTAAATGCGGCTCACAGCAGGATGCGCGATTTTGAGCCTCGGAGCTGGGAATGGGAAATGGGATCCAAAAGGAGAGCAGGGGTGCGACTGATTGTTGTTGGACGGAGACCAACCAACCGACCGACCGACCGAAGGACGGACGGAGGGCGACTGCTGGGGCATATGATAATTTAAGGCTGCACAACGTCATGCTGTTGCTCCATTGCCATTTATACAAAGCCCGCAAATGGAGCTGGAGCTGGGGATGGCGGTGAAGCTGGGGGAGCAGAGAGGAGACGGAAGAGACACCATCCCAGGCGAACGATTGGAGCCGCGGGATTGCGTGTTTGCGTCTTATGAGTGACTGCTGCCCGCGCCGCATGGGATGGATGCGATGCGATCCGAACCGAAGCGATCCGTGTGCCCGGCCCTCCATTTGGGGGCCGCCGACTGTGCCGAGCATCCTTTGATGTGCTCCAGCCAGCCGGAGGTGCTCCCAAAAGGTGCAGGAGCACTAAGAGAAAAAGTTGGGAGCCTTTTTTTTATAAAACTTGAATACAAAAATGTAAGCTAGATTGTAAATTTAAACCCTAAATGTTATTCACAGTTGTCTAAATTTGATTTAACATATATATTTTATTTTGATTTATTTCATATACCTTTTTTTGCTGAGTGTATCCCAGACACTCTACCTCTTGGCTCATCCCTCCCGTCGCCTTTGATGCGATAAAAAATTAAGGCGATAATGGAATTGAAGCAAATGAGCTGGCCAACATTTGTAAGATTGCCCTTGGTTCCGCCCCGAGCCTCCCCCTTGATGGCCCAACTCCCCCTTAACCCCCTGATGCCCCCCCATCTGGATTGTCCGGCCAACTATGCAGCTGTGCGACAAGCAAAAATTGGACAAGCGACACGCAATTTATGTCAATGTGCGCACCCAGCGGCCGGCCCACACGGAAAATTCGCTGTAATTAATAAAGAAAACGGATCGCGCGGCGACTAAAACCATAAATGCGGCAAGAAATTATGTGAATTATATGAGAGGCAAAGAAAAAATTACAAGCAGGGAAAACTTTCGACATGTCGCTGTGTGTTGTTCAATTTACAAGCCACCTACGTTGCGCTTGACAAACGGTTGGTCATAAAAATTAAAGAAAAATAAAATCGTATATTATGCTGCCTCCCTTCCCCCTCTTTGGGGGATTCCCCCGCACTTAATGGAATAATGTTGGCCCGGCTAACAACTTCATTTCGAGAAAGAGAGGCGACGCGAGGCGACACTCATACGGCATAAATTTGCTAGACTTAAGCCTAATTTATGCCGCGTTTCGAGAGCCTGGCCCGAAAGGGTCGCCAAGTGTATGGGTATATGCAACAAGTATCTTTCGGATACGTATCCCTCCGGCCCGTATCTCATATCCCTCCGCCAGGCCAGCCCGGACAGCGACTGCATCTGCATTCACAATTAAACAATTTCCACTAAATCTCGTTACTTCCTTGGCAATTTGTTACGCGCGGCAGCAAAGTTATGTGACGCTGTGCCATAAATTCATGCGCCAACCGAGCCTACCCCCTCGCTGGCCCCGCCCCTGAGCCGCTCTTGGGACCCCCTTGGGTCCCCTTTTGAGCCCGACCCCCTCTGCTGCTGACCATCCAGTGGCTGTGAAATCTCCTGCAAGCGGCACTTAAATCGATGGATTTATGTAGCCGGGCACGCCTGCGCAGAAGGAACTGCATCCGAATCTGTAGGAATCTGTACACTCGGCAAATAAATATTCTGCAGAATTATGAAATTTGTATGCTAAAATAATGCAAAACAAACCTGAGACATCTAAAGAACCCACAGAAATTTCTAGGGAATTTAAAACCACTTAAAAGTCTTTCAAAAAATATGTCGAATTCTTTTTAAATTAAATTTTATTTCTTTTAGTCTCTTCCGATATTTAAACTTACCTTAACTTAATCTCAACTTTATTTCTCTGTGTAAAAATCTTTTAAAATCTGAAGGCATCGGTTGGTAAGTCGACTTGGATGCCAGCTCCGGGCGAGCATAAACTCCGATTAGGCGACACTCGGCAACGGGTCATCACCTGGAATGAAATATTCAGATTCAGATACAGATTCCGCCCCCTCAATCTTCACTCTCACAGGCTAGCACTGACCCAATACCCGAGGCGGCTCTGGGAAAATAATAAAATATATTAAACCAGAGAGTGGGTGTGAGCTGTGATGTAGTTGCAACTAATTTAAGGTCAATTGCTAGCTTTAAAAGGGAATTTGTTTAGTAACTAAATTTATTTAAAAGGAGAATTTGTTGAATAACCAAATTTATTTCTTTGTTTTTAATTCGGATCACCCGATGTGAGTCTTATAAAGAACATCTTTAATAAGGCTTCAAAATTCTTCTTAAAATTTTTATTATTTATTAGACCTTAAGGAACAATATCTTATGATTTTATTATAAAGGAAGATGGAATATAATTTATTAAAACCAAAAAACAGAATGGAATTTAAGTAGCTTGATCATTGTTGTTTAATATTTTTTAAATGATAAGATTCCTTGAAGAGATTAGATTAAAGCCCATAATGACTTTCATATCATTTTTAGGAAATAATACAGAGTCGGTTTTACTTTATACATTTTTGCTAGCCAGTTGCCAGAGACTTTCTTCAAATATGAGAAAAATTACAAACCACTCGCTCTATTCTAACCTTTTCTTTTTAAATTTTCCTTAATTTTTTAAAATTAAAAATTCTTTTAAATTTGCAGACAACTATCTTTCGACATAAAAAATGTTTCGCAAAATTTGCTTACTCTTCATTTCCAGCACACAATACTTTCGAAATACCAAAATTTCTGGGCAAAGTTTTCCACCCGCTAAAAAGTGGAAAGCGGAAAGCCGTAAGGCGGGGCGGAAATTGGTTGGAAAAACAGAAAGGAAAACAATGTTCCATTGGTCAAGCCGGCATGTCTGTGCGACAGTGCATAAAAATATTTCAGAAATGTTGCATGCAACACACACACACGCAACGCAACAAAACTGCAAAAGGCGGAAAAACGAGCCCAACTCTTGGCATTTTCTGTTCTGTTATCAAATCAAAGCGTCTCAACTCGCCTTGGGTCGATGGAGCAAAAACTCAAACCGAAATGGAGGCAAAAACTAGACTTTTTTGATTGGGGGAAAATCTTGCGAAAAATAATTTTAATTTATCACTTCCGCCGGCCATTGTGTCGTTCCCTGGGTCGTTCGTTTCATTTCCATTCTACATTGCATTTCCCTTCCCCTTCCCCTCCCCCCGCGACTTCAGATGGTAATCTTTGCATTTCCTATATGCCATGCATGCTAGCTACCATTACCAGTGCCATTAGGCCCGGCATTGCCTCCATTATACCTCCCCGATTCGGCGGAGGCTTCTCCATTACCATTACCATTACCTTTATAGCAGCAACTGCCGATTGCTGTAAACTGGGTGCAGTACGCGGTGTTCTCTAGTTTTTTGTGCCACATTTACTATTCGTCTGTCGGTGCTTTGTTTGCGCCCATATGCAAATGCAATTTTCGCAGCTAACGGTGTGCGCGCTCTTTTGAGTTATGCCACTGGGGTGCTGGACCCCACTGATACCCCCACGAGTACCCCACGAAAACCCCTCGATTCGGTCTCTCAATGGGGTTCCGTCGGGGCTTGGTTTCGGGCCTGGGCATCGACTTGGGCCAATGAGCCTTCGCCACGCAACAATGGCCACAAGTCTTGGCCACCAGGAGCGGAATAGATCGGGTTTAATTAAATAAAAAAAAGGAAAGTATAGGGAAACTAACTACCAAGATAATATGGAACTTAAAATTATAAAGAAATTTATTTTAAATATTTCAAAACTTCACACAGAACCTGAGTTAAGAAAGGAAGGTTAATAAATTATTAAAAAATCAAAGTAGAAAAGCTATCAATGCTTTTGTTAATTATTTTATATAACATTTTATTTAAGAAACATCTTTTCAAACTAAAATTCCCTTTAAATCAGTTAAAACCTTCCCTTAACGACCAAAAACCGGCACCGTTTCTCGTCAACTTCTCGTCTCTTGAACGCCAAGTGTTGACCCTATTTTTTCGGGGTAGTTACATAGTCACGTCTACCCGGCCTAAGTGCCCCCTGCCTTTGTAAATGGCGTAACATTTTTTGCATGCCGCGAATGCCCCTCTAAAGGCCATTTTGGCCTGGTCTTTGGCGGGGTCCCTTAACGTTGTCGTCATGTTGCCAAAGACATTTGCTGCAATGCCCTGCACTCGCGCCCGTTGGCTGGTTGGCTAGCAAGTTAATTTAGACGGGGCCCTAGAGAGAGGGACGACCAAAAAATACAACAAAAATTATACAAAAAGTAGAGAAGAAGGTAAAACAATAAGAAAACCCAGCTGCCTGCCATATTCTAGGCGTTTTTTATGTTGCTGCCGCCGCTGGTGCTGCTGCTGGGGTAATTAATCATCGGGCTGGTAAGCATTCGTGTAAGCGCTCTTATCGCTCAAAACACATCTCAAGTAGTTAATTTTAAAATGCCCCACGTAACAGGCTGCAAAATAAACTTGGCAAGTATTTTTTTGGTAAGAAGGGGGAAGGACTGGAGTTGGCTTGTCAACGCTTTTGATTGACAGCACTTAAATATTTTCGCCAGGCATTTCTTTTTTCGGCCACACCCCCGCGCTCTCATGGCTCAAATGTGTGTGTAATCTACACCCACGTGGCTTTTTATTACCTTATTTTTATTACCACTTTTTGTTGTTGTTTATTTTTCAGGGTTAATTGACGAGAGCAGCGCCCCCAAGCGGTGGTCAGGCGTACCCACTGGAGAGTGGAGAAAATTCATAGCTGCACTTCGGTGGTGGCTGTGCTGCCTCTCGCTCTCGCCCCCAATATGGCCGTCTCTTTTCAAATATGGCGACGGCTGCCATTGGTCGAATCCCCGAAAAGGGGGCGTGGCAACTACACACTTTGCGTTCGTCCGACGAATGGGAGGCCAACGAAGCGGCGCTTTCATGAAAAGCCCAGCGAGCAACAAGTGGAGATCAATATTCGCATTAAATCACATCAAATATCCACCTTTTCAGTCGCTTAAAGCCAATCAAATGCTCTTGTTTTCGGGAGGATTAATGTGAAATAAATTATAATATTATTATTGGATCAATAAGAGCATTGCGAGTCATGAAATTCATATGGAAGTACTAGTTTTTAGGGTGTTTTTAAGCTGCTAAAGTTTAATTTATTACTCTTTTAACCAATAACTTATTTATTTAGTTAATTAATTTGTGTTAAATTATGAAATATGGGAGTAATATCATACATTTTATAGGGAAAAGTTAGACTGTGATTTTAAATTATATTATTCTAAAATTAGTTAAAGATTAAGGATTTTTGGGAAAATAAAATCTTAAAATTTTAATAACTTAGTTAAAAATGCTTTAAATTCAATTCGGAAAGCGTTTATGTGTTAGTTTTTGTAAGGGTAATAAATCTGCTTACTAAATTTAATGATTTTTTAAATTCCAATTTTGGTCAATTTTTGTCAATTTTAATGATGTAACCCCTTATCAATTTTTGAAAAAATTACTAAAAAATTATTTTTCTCCGGACATGGTTAAAACGATTCGGCTGTTGATGCTGATCATGAATATATATGATTTATGGGGTCGGAAATGACTCCTTCAGGATATAAAAATTAAGCTCTCAAATATATTTTATTTTTTTATATTTCTATGACGAATACAAATCAAATCTTTAGATTTTCATTATTTTTCTTAAAAAAAAAAAAATAACTCTACAGCCAAGCCCAACTAAATTAAATCAAATAATCTACTTTTGAGCCAATTTGAATTGCCTTTGACAGGCAGAGGGGCAAGGTGCACTCAAGTTGGCTCAAAGCCTGCGGCTGTGTGTAACCAACAAAACTGCAATGCGATATGGCAATTTGGCTGTCAGTTAGCCGCTCTCTGGGCCAATTAACTGGCCCGTTCTTATTGTTATTGCAATTTCGTGGCCTCAAGTAACAACAACTGATGATTTTGCGGTTTTCTCTTTGGCCCCAGTTGTTGTTGTTTTTCGTGAGAGTGTGTGTGTGCGTTTGTGTGTAAACAGCAATTATCTGATAAATGCCCTGGCGCTGAAAAATTGATAAATTGCTCATATAAACGTTACGCTATGATTATGGCATTTCACCAGCGAATCGACTGGTATTTTTTCCCCCCTATATTTTCTATATATATTTTCCAGTTCCAAGTACACAGCTGACAGTTAATTGCCATCAAAAGTGATATGTCTGCGAAAGAGTTGGCTGAACTTTGAGTGGCAATGAAGAGGTCGGCGAATTCTGTGGTTGAAAATATCAAAAAGTCGAGTGTAACTTCAATGTGATAGGTTTTAGACATAATTTCAAGTCATGAAGACGGCTTTAATTATGATATCTGAGTGGGTATCGTATTTTCTAGAAGTTAAAAAATAAGAAAATGTATTGATTGTAATTTGTATTAGGTA
>JAEIII010015925.1:0-18297 GCA_018905755.1 Drosophila ohnishii | reverse complement strand
GAATTTTGGTATCAATTTTATGAAAATCGGACAACTATATCATATAGCTGCCATAGAAACCTTCGGTAGATGTCGAGAAAATGTAAAGCTGGGAATGTAAAACTGTAACTGTCAAACTGTAAATATAATAGGTGTAGGTAAAATGTAATGAGATAATTACTGCAAGGGTATACAAACTTCGGCGTGCCGAAGATAGCTGCCTTTCTTGTTTTTTATGTTATGCTACTATAAGGAAATAGGAAAATAAGGAAATCTTGATTTTAATTTCTTTCTTCTTCGTACCAAAAAACCGTATTTTCTGGACTTTAAAGTTCAAATATTTTGAAAACCGGAAAAGTATATCCCGGTTCTTGGTTCTAAAAAACAGGCGACCTGTGTTGTTTTTTTTTAATTTGAAACATAAAAGATTCGTTACCTTCGCGAACCAAAAAGAAAAGAAAATAAAATTAGAGACGGTTCGAATTAAGAATTTTATTTTTTGGTCATCTGCTAACTGAGAGATCGAAAGGGAGATGCAGATGACAAGTTAGTTATAGCATCCCAGCGAAGCAGTTCGTCTCCCTTTGTCCGGTTGCCCAACCCTTTTCTCCCCCAAACCAATCATGTAACATACCGCATCCGAAAGCTTTCGAAAAGCAACTAATCCGGCGGTACCTTTCGTGAGATCCAAGTGACGGAATCGATCGATGTCGCATGTACAGCCGTCGAACAGGTAGAACCACGAGGCTGCAGACTCCGCAGTGGAATTTGGACTATGACGGAAGATCACGTAGTTGCCCCACGGCGTCATTGTAAAGACCCTGTTGGCCACCTTGAAAGCGGAAAGCAGCATCCGGTTCAAACTGTCCATGTTTCCGCTCTCGGACCCAGCGACGGCCAGGAGCTGTGGCACCCGATTGAAGCCCGGAAATCGAGCCAAGGACTGGGTTCTTTTTGAAGGTGCAATGAGCTCTTCATTCTTCAAAGACTTCCCATGACTATTCGATGGCCCGGGGATATCTTTTAAGGCCTCTATTAGGCCATCTTTACGGATTGAGTATCCTTCCTTGGTTAGTATTCTTAGTTCCGATGCCTTGAAGCTGAGATCTCCCAATTTAAAAACAGCTAATTCCTTTGTAGAACTCTTGACTTTTGGATCCCTGCCAGGACCGGAGCTGGGCGGATTGGCGGCGGATTCTCCGCCTTTTTGCCTGCTAAAAGTTGGCGAAGCTTCAGACCTTGGGGGATTTTTAGACGCCCTCCCCCCCAGTTTTCTATTTATTCGTCTGGATGAGTTTTGTTTACTTATTTTTTCTGGCTCCTCAACAACAATTAGAGACTTTTTACGTTCTGTGAGGGACTTTGTCTCCGCTTTCTTTGGCTCTTCAACCGAAGTCGTGGATTTTTTAACATTTTGGCAGCGTTTTACTTTTCGTACACTTTTTATTTTTGGTTTGAGGGTTTTTGTAGGAGGGATGGCGTTCTTCTTGGCTTCCATTTCTTCTGCATTCTGTCGTTCCAACAAAATCCGTAGCCTCTCTTCTTCTTCGTAGGCGCTGATTTCTTTCAGGAATCTTTCGGACACATTCACTCCAAGCTGGTCGCTGAACAATATGGACTCATTCAGGGACACAACATCGAGGGTATCCACCTCCTCGGGCAAGGGAGCCAAGGCGAAGCCCTCGGGGCACTCGGCGAGATTACGTATACGTACCACATGCAGATAGTATGCCGACTGCTGGTTCGACTCCTTGAGCACTTGGTGAAACACGCTAAGAAGGGTGAGCTGGTCGCGAAACATGCGAAGCGTGGCCCACTTAGCGCCCTCAAGCTTGTCTTTTTCCGTGCGGGAGCCCATGACAGAGTGCTGGTAGGGATCGAGAAGGTAATAAAAGTCATCTTTGGCCCACATCGCATACATCTGATTGTTTATCTGGAAGACCACGTTGCTGTACTTCATGAAGGCCTCTTTGATGTGAGTCTCAAAACTCGAGCCAATGATGCAAACACCGCACTTCCAGTGGCCCGTTTTCACATTGGGTAATAGCTTAAGTTCCATGACGAACTGCCCCAGTCGCAGTTGGGTGGGAAACGTATCTAGGTCAATGGGTCGCTGATCCCTCAAGCAATTCGACCAGCAGCTACGGCATAACTCCATTCCATAGCAAACTAATCGGTCTAGCAATTTGGTATCCCAGTTCGAAGGGCGATAAACTTTGCTGGCCAGGATTGAGCCCACTGCCACCATCAGACTGCTGCGGCTTATCACAGAATCATTTTGGGTTAGAGATAAGTGGAGAGTGGCCTTTAGATACGCATAGCTCTTTTTCGCCCCCTTAAGCTCGATAGGTCGGTAGGTGGAGTCCCGTATATAAACGCGTCCATCCGGCGTCTCCAAGTGCACTACCACAAGTTCGCGAATACTAAACTCATCCTTGGGTGTTATTCCACCGAATTTCTTGGCCTTTTTAACCACATGATCGATGGTTTGCACGCACACTAGCATGGTCAGTCCCATATCCTTATCCTTTTGTTTCCCCTTGACGTTCATCACAAAGAATATTTTTCTGCGGCGCCAAATGAGCAGGTTACGCACTCGGGTGAGAAGCAAGCAATACCGGCTGGACGTGAAGAATTTCTGGAGAAGGGGCCTTAAGTTCTTGATGGTGCACTTGGAATGCTGCCTATCCGCTTCCTCGACGTAACGAGGTTCCAAAGACAAAGTAAAGGTGTGCCCCTCGAGATTGAATTTCCTTATGATCCGCTTCTCATCGGAATAAATCTCGCGCTGGGAGATCTTGTTTTCCCCCTGATCGTCATCCGATTCGGAGCTATCCCGGAATAAATCCGTACCCTCCGCTAGCAACATGTCGATCTTCTCCGCAGTCCAGTCTACCTCCGGCAGGACATAGATCAAGGCAAATGCTTTCAGGTAGGTGGTCAAGTTTCTATCAATCACCTCCTCCTGCTGCTCGGGAGGACCGCTGCGCGGATGGACCAGGGTGGCATCCGAATAACCGCCTACCGATTCGGCTTCCACTTCAGAGCGATTGCCAACCTTCTCGCAGAATTTCCAATGATCGCAGCTGGGCCCCGTCAAAGGACTGTCGAATTTTCTGCACAGATCAGTGAAGCTAAGGTACCTGGGACAAAGAAATCGAGAAGGAGAATCAGCTGCGAATCTAGTCAATTTGTCGTTTGCTTCTCACGTAGCGCTCGTTTCGCTTTTGTGCAACCGAGAGCCATGGTCCTCTTCCAATGTGTTGAACGGCATCATCGGCTTACGGTTCCAAATGTCTGAAACATGTACAAATAATTTGGGATTTTCTATGTTTTAGATCTTCAGAAATTAAAATAGAGTATTGCCGAAATGAATTTTGATTTCCAGTTTAAATTTTCAAAATGAGTCTGCCAAAACTAAGTACAATTCCTTGAATTTTGTGGAGTGGTCACTGTAGTGACGCTGAGAACAGAGGGCTTGCGGAAGGCGGCTACCATATAAATATGCAGAGTTAATCGTAAGGCTATATGCCTATCAGAATTTGTAGCTTTCGGCCTGCTCCCTAAAGCTATAATTGAAAAGTTTTGACAGTGTATAGAAATAACGATAATTTCGTTGTTGGTTGACTACATCATAAAGCTGTCATAAGACTGATCAAAAACGCAGAAAACTAGAAAAAAAAAAAATTTATATACCTTTTACTTTTAACAACAGCACTCGGCAAATGTTATTAAAGTTGTAACGACAACTTTGTAGTATCCGTATGTAGTCTTTTTCAGGGACCTGTTCTTCAGTAATCATTTAAAATTACTTTATCTTAGGGAAAAGTAAATATGTTAAAAAACAGCAAAGCACAATTTATGATTAACTTTAATGTATACATATATATTAAATTGTTTCGTTTAAATTATATTTACTTAATTAGGGGGAGAGAGAACTACGAGAGTCGATTACATTTAATGACGGGGCGGAAGTTCCTCAGGTCTGCGCCCATTGTAGCGTATATTTGCGGGAAAGTAGTTCTGTGGTCATCCAGCAGCCAGGGTACCAGCAAGATGTTCAACATTCCATGGCTAGCGAGTTGGAGTTCTCGTTTAGCGCCTTGATTCCGTTCTCCATGGGCATGGCGAGGCTGTTGTCGTCGTCCTGCTGTGCAGCAACCACTGCCGCCCCCTCCGAAGTCGACGGGCCATCGATCATCATTGAGTCGTCGTGGCCGTTTTCCATGCCGTTACCGTTCCCATTGATGTGTCCGTAGTCCCAGTTGATCTTGAAGCGGGTGACACGCGGCTTGCTGGCCAGGATGTTGCGTGTTAGCTTCTCGAAGAGCGGCTTTGGGGGCGGGTTCTCTCGCATCTCGGGATCCGCATAGTCGTTATTTACGTAGTATCCGACGCGAACGAACTCCTGGCCGCGGTAGGAGCAGGTGAGCAGCACAATGGTAACCCCCACTGCATCGGGCTCGGGGATCTTGCTGACATCCGGCGGGTCGGCTTGGAAAACGAATATGTGACGGCCCTCGGGAACGGGTCCA
Source organism: Drosophila ohnishii (assembly GCA_018905755.1). NCBI lineage: Eukaryota > Metazoa > Arthropoda > Insecta > Diptera > Drosophilidae > Drosophila > Drosophila ohnishii. The sequence goes on along the minus strand of JAEIII010015925.1, from coordinate 13,783 downwards.
ACGTATATAGTGTCTAGCACCTGGTCGTGCTCCTCGGACTCCGCCGATCCCACGTATATCATCTTCCACTCCAGATCCTCCTTCAGCTCCTCGATGCACTCAAAGGTGAGCTCGAATTGGAAGGGATTGAAGAAACTGCTCGGGTTGTCCAGCACCACAACGTTGGTTATGTGCACTTTGGCCATGGCAGTGACTGTACCTGCGGGATCTTAGGAAAAATGTAGGAGGCTTGCAGCAAGACGCCTTTGGCGGCGCGTTTTTTCAATAGGTTCTTCTTTTGTTCTTTGCGGCAATTGCGTGTGCTCGTGAAATTCGTCAGCAAAACACTCGAGTAACTCAATATTAATGTGACTTAGGGTGCGCTGGTTGTTTGGGTAACGCGTTCCGTAAGTATTTATTACTTTTTGAATCCTCTTTGCGTTTTTGTGTACAATTTGGTCGCAACTTCTCAGGTTTTCGCACAATTTGTGGTGACAGCTGATGGCTTTCCCGCGCTTCAGAGTGACCGTTCTATGGCGGGTAAAACTCACCACGACAAGTGAAGGAATTCGAAAAAAATATCGAAAGATCGCCCTGATTGGTTATGGGGGGAGTAATGACAACATATTTTTATAAATAAAATATAAAAACAATATTAAAATCATTTTGTTACAAAAAAAATTTACTTGATGTGGCAAAAAACTTAATTAATTACTAAAAGCTGGAAGAAAGAGTGCAAAAAGGAATATTAATGACTATACTAGAGCTGGAAATACAATTTATTCTATAATAGAATAATGGATTAATTTTCAGAATAGATTTAATCAAAAAAGTTTTAAACGTATGAAATCTCTAGGACAAGTTATGTAATGTTGAAAGTTCGAACAAAATCAGGAATTTCCGGGATTTGACTTTCCCGTTGGCTTACCTAGTAAAATAATCAATGTAATTTTATTTTATAATTTCATATTTCCGAAGCCATAAAATAAGAGAAGATCACCAAAGAGCTCATATTTAAATATATATATCGATAAATAAAATTTAAAGAACCATGCAGTTATTAATCTATGTTGTAAGCCATAAATCATTTTCAATATTTCCGTTTTAAAATTTAGTCGCGTATTGCCGATTTTGTTCTAAAACTTTTAAGAAAAAAGAACGATTTATTTCCATCTCTAATCTATACATTACGTTCTAATTAGAATTGCAGTTTTATGGGATGCTGTGTGGTGAGTATTGACTCGATAGTACACTATCGATTGTGCATTACCGATATTCCGACACATCAAAACTATCGCGGGTAGGGTCCAGCTCTAGAACCCCCAATTTGTGGTTTGGTTTCTGGGTTTTCTTTTGTAAATATTCAAGTAATGCTGCACCTGACGGGCCAAAACTACAATGCGCGCGACGTAATCCGGAACATATTTTCGCCGCTGATCGGCGTTCTGGCCAGTCCACAAGCTGACGAGATCTGCCACCGGAACAACCTGTCCTTCGTGGAGCTCCTGCAGCCGTTCGCAAAGTTGCCCAATGACGGTGAGTGGGGTGAGGTAAACAAGGCGCAGTTTTGCATAAAAACATAGCACTCTAACTTGATCTCCGAATTTCCTCGAAAGTTAATGCTTTTGTCTCCTAAAATACACCCACTATATGTACATATTATATGTGTACATATACATATGTACGTATGTACATACAATGTCTTCTTTAAAGAAGTAGTTGTGCAAAAATGACAAATTGTAAACAATAAATCCAATTCCATTCTCTTACAGCTCACTTTCGCGATGTTTCCGGGACGAGCGTTTCCGTGCGTGGACTCCGCCTCAACTTCTGTGATGTGGACTGGCGGCCGCCACAGCCTGTGTTGGCAAGAAAAATGCTAAACGAGTCGGTGACGAATGCTCACAATGACAAAACCAGACTAGCCACAATAGGTGGGAGAACCTTAAAACTAGACCATAAGTACATACATACATACATACCTCCCCAAAACTAACGCTGCTTTCATTATTCATCCCCAGCTGACATCGACCTGGAGTTGCCGACGTCGGAGCCTTGGTTCGAGCAATGGCGTGAGACCTTCTTGACCGTTCAATTCCCGGCGGAACATGAGTTCACCCGCCATCTTCTTAGCTGCCTTTTGGTGCTGTCCAGCGCGGATCCCCAGATTGTGGAGACGGCTCACAAGCTGGGACAACGCGTCCAACAGATGCAGAGCATCACCCCTCAAAAGCTGCCCAAGTGGTTCCACCCCAACGAGGTGCTGAACAGCTATGTGGTGCTGCACGAGGCCAGCCAGGGGGATTTGTCCAAGGCGCAGCAGGGATTCGAGCTGCTGAAATCTACCTTTGGGGACAGCAAGTGCTTCTTGGTGTCGATTAACTCGCTGGATGGTCAAAGTGCAAGTGACGCTCCCGATTACTGGGCAACTTTCATAAAAAGGCAACCAAAGGGAGATCCGAACATACCTTCCACGGACTTGAGCGCTCCCAAATCGCCGCAGGAGGCCGTCTCCGTTATCAGCATGCCCGCCATGCAAATGTCCCAGTTGCTGGAAGGAGCAAACAGCGCCCAGGACAGTGATCTGGCCATACTGCATCCGCTGAGTCCCATGCAGGAGAGTGCCACGGAGGCCATTAATTCCAAATTCAGCATAAGCAGCGAGAGCATTGCCTCCCAGACCATCAATCCCAATGTATGGGCGAATGATTTGGATTCCGATGCTCCGCATGGCGGATGTCTGACCACCCGTGATATCGACAACCTGCGCCACTTCGTACAAGACTACGCTGTGCGTGCCCTGATACCCTACATTGAGCACCTGGTGGCCATTCTGGCTGAGGGTGTGACCAATAAAAAGGGCGTAAGCAAGTCGCTGCTTAGTGCAACCAAGAGATGGTTCGTCACCAGCAAGCCGGGAGCGGGAGCAAACAATCAAAATGCAGTCATGTAAGATATCTTGAAGATAACGAAGTATTTTTCGATTATATTAAAACTACATTTTTGATAACATCCAATGTTTTATACATAACGCAAGTTTAATATTTTTTAAGAAAAAAACCTTTTGAAAAACCTTCTAATAGAAAATTTTAAAAAAGCTAGCCACATAATCTAACTACCATTAAACAAAAAAAAAAACCCATTTCAGGCATTTGTTCCGGAGATAGCCCGTAACACACTAACGATTTTATACCCTTGCACGATATTATAATTTCAGTCAGAAGTTGCAACGTAGTGTAGGACCCGATAAAGTATATATTTTCTCGATCAGCAAAAGCCAAGTCGATCTAGCCATGTCCGTCTGTCCGTTCTACCCAAAACTAGTCCCTCAGTTTTGAAGCTATCTGAATGAAAGTTTACAGATAGTCTTCTGACTATTCTCATGTCGGAACGGGCCGGATCGGACGACTATATCATATATCTGCCATAGAAACGATAAAATGTTTAGGACAAAAACTTATAACTTGGCTGTCTTTCAACATGTTTCCATCTACTCTGAACACATTGCCATTTTCTATTATTTCTGAATTTCGGGTTTCATTTTATGAAAATAACACGACTATATTATATCGTCACCAAAGAAACGATCGGTGGATGTAGGAAAAAATGTAATGCTGTAAATGTAAAGCTGTAACTGTATAACTGTAAATATTTGTATTGGTTGAAATTTGATATTACTTTGTTTTTGGTCATAATTTAAATTATATTAAAAATTTCAAATCTGAAATATTGTTTTTTATACCATTTAAAAATAATGTTTTTTAAATTTAATCAAAACTAAATAATTATATGCTCTGTATAAGTATATATCTGATATATATCTCTTGTTAGTTTAGGATCGATTGTAATGATCCAACTGAAAACTGCAAGGGTATAGAAACATCGGCGTCACGAAGTTAGCTTTCTTTCTTGTTTTAATATGGTTTTTTTTGTTTATGTTTAAAGCTATACCAACGAATCTGCTGAACTGCAGACCCGAAAGTTGGGCGATCTCTACTTCATGTTCGGACATTATAATTTGGCATTCCAAGCATATCATCAGGCCAAGAGGGACTTCAATGCGGACTCGGCATGGCAGTACTATGCAGGAGCCCTGGAAATGGCTGCGCTATCCGCATTCATGCTGGGCACCGCCCATCGCAAAACCTACGACTACATGGAAGACGCCATTATGTGCTATCTTACTGTGTGCAAGTGAGTTACTTCAGGAACTTGCCGCATACATAGATCATATGCTTATTATTTATTTACAGATTGCAGCAGTTTGCCACTCGGGCAACGCTGCTCAGCATGGAGTGCTTGAAAACGGCCCGACTCTACAGCGATGTGGCCAAGCAGTTGATACGCATGACGAATGAGGAGTCGGATCTGCGGTCAGCTCTGTTGCTGGAACAGGCCGCTTACTGTTTCCTGGTCACCCAGCCGCCCATGCATCGAAAGTATGCCTTCCACATTGTCCTAGCCGGCAATCGCTACTCTAGAGCTGGCCAAAGAAAGCATGCCTATCGTTGCTATCGTCAGGCCTACCAGGTCTTCCAAAAGCGAGAGTGGAGCTTAGCGGAGGATCATATCCAGTACACGGTGGCCAAGCAGGCCTATATGTTGAAGCAACTGGAGGAGGCCAGTCACTCCTTTGCCCATTTGCTTAGGCCTGGAAGCCTGCAAAGTGCCCAGCAGCAGAGTAGTTTCCTAAAGGAGTATATTCAAACGCAAAATGTGAGTTGCAAACGTGGCAAATGCATTTTTCGATCAACCTATCACCAAAATGCTTGTATTCCGTACATTTCTTTCAGGAACTTCTCAAGCGCAATCCTGAGTTGGGACTTCTGCCGCATGCCTTGCCCCAAGTGGTACAATCTTCTGTTCGTGTCCTCACCCAAGTGCAATCGCCCGGAGCCATGCCGCCGCTAGTACCGGCCACCAACATTGACATCCATTCCAACCTGACAGCCGATGAGGCTATCTGGAACAAGATGGAGGAGATGCTCGTTATCACGGCGGCAAATAACAAGCCATTTGTGTTTAAGCCGTCTCGATATTTGTACACCAAGCAACAGCCCGCAACGGAAATCCCTGTGGCTGTTCAGGGCGAACCCATCGAGCTGGCCGTAACCTTGTCCAACAGCGTTCGTTGTGGCATAGTGCTCACAGAGATCGACTTGCTGTGGAAACTGACGATGGACCACAGCGAGGAGGTTCTTTCGAATGCCTGCGTCTATGGGGAATCATCGGACAGCGCCAGCAAAATAGCCGTGGGAGCAGCAATCAAAACCAGCTGCGAGGCGTCCATTGAACTGGCCGAGCAAGCTGAGGAGACGCTGCACTTTAAGCTCACACCCAAGTTGACCGGCCGCTTGAATATTCTCGGAGTTGTTTGCCGTGTCGCAGCCATTGGAGAGCCGACGGCCAGCCTTCTTGGTTCGTTGCAGTTTGAGACGCAGCAAATCAGGCCCAACAACGCCAAGCAGTCTTCGCAGACGGTTTTGGATAACAGACTGACCATTAGATTGGTTCCCCAACAGCCCGCAATGAGCGTTAGTTTCACTCCCGTTCCCAGTCAGCTTTTGGCCGGCGAAATAATACCCGTCTCTGTGACTCTTCGAAACCTGGGAATTGCTCCGATTGAAGAAATCTATATGGGCTGTGACAATCCGCGATGCGTGTCACTCCTGGACCGGCACAGTCAGATGCCGTTGGCCATGATGAGTTGTAAGTACAAACAGTGAAAAGTAAGTCACCAATTTCTGAGATCCTTTTCGTAGCCATCCGAAGTTTGTCCAATGACAAGCTTGTCAAGGACAAAGAAATCCGTGGACAGCGTGTGTTTGGACTACTGCAGCGTCCCGGGCAAGCTGCGTTGGATGCACAGCAGGGCCATACCATCTCCATGTGGCTGCAGGCGCCCCACCATGCCGGACCCTTCACCCTTCGCCTGCTCTTCTATTACTCGCTGCCAGCCGGAGGAAGTGCACCCATCAAGTATCGCCTGGTCCGCCACATATGGCAGCTGCAGGTGGAGAGTTGCCTGCAAGCGCAGGCTACGTGTGTGGTAAGCAATGCGGTGACGAATGAACTTGGCCTGGATGTGACCGTCAGGAACCAGCACTCGACGGAGCAAGCGGAGATCTACATCAACACGATTTCCCTGTACTCCAAGGAGTTCAACCTAAGTCCGGATAGGCTGTTTGGTAATCTATTAATTTACTTACTATGTCACCTTGGTTTATCCTTTTGTTTGTTTTTAATAGTTCTGAACAGTGTGGGAGTCGGTGCAGGACAGGCGGGAGCACAGTGCCTCAAGTCTTCCATATGCTGCAATTTCCAGTGTCGCCTGCTGGAGCGGGGGAAGCGAGAAGAATTCCAGGACATTCCAACCATCAAGACCCTGCTGCAATCGCGACTTTCCCACTTGAAGGTGTTGCCAGCACAGCACGCACAGCAGGTGGAGCAAGGCATGCCCGCGATGCATGATCCGCACAGCTTTCTCACCAACGAGGAGACGATGTTCTTCAATACTAACATCTCTACTGAGGAGTTTAACGCCAGCGTTGCTGGCTATATACCGCATGCTACTCTCGTTCTGAGTTGGAGTGCCCTGGTGGCCCGAGAAGAGGGATTACGGCTGGCCAGCGGACTGCATTTCATTAAGCTTTATAAACTCTTCGAAACCGGTCACTGTCCAGCGTCACCAGCGGAGGCGTTTCTGCGGAGGCGGCAGTCCTCGGCCGAGCCCCTGGATAAGCTAAAGGAATTTCCTCTTCCCGATGGAGCCGTCGACAACGAAGAGGCCTGCGAGCCCCTGGCCGATGATGACGAAGAGGACTACTGGGAGCCGAATGATAACTATGTGGGCCAACGCTGTCTGCTGGAGGATGAGAGTTTTGTGATGGCGGTTAAAGCCTAAATCTGTTTGCAAATAATTACATGTATCGTCTGTGTATTAATCGGCTTGATTATGCAACAAAATTCTTGTGTTTTAAAAGCTTTAAATTCTGTCTTTCTATTTGGTTTAGGAGGTTTTCGATGTTACTAGAAGCAAACTATTTACAAACACATCTGGGATAAGAGATGAAACCATTTGAAAGTTACAAAAATATCCTTATCGCTTGTGAATAAATTTATAATTTGTAGGTTTATTAGTTGATTAATTTAAAAAAGAATTCATTAATATTAGATTCTAAGAAAAGGCTTAAATATACAACATTAAAGTATGGTAATTGCTTTTTGGTAGTTCCTAAGCTGCTGACTAGACGAGATGGATTAGATGACGTGGCTCAGTGCGGGTTTGTCTTTTGTGGATATCAGTGGCAGCGCAAAGTAACAATCTTGGTGGCAGGACAGTAGCATTTATCGTTCGACTTAGGAGCGTTTCTTGTTCATGTACACCCGGGCCGTGGCGTAAAGGACATGTGTGCAGGCGTAGATGTTGCCGAGGGCGCTACCCAAAAGAGCTCCGATTACGTTTGGTATCGGGTAGGCCTGCCAATCACGCCCCCAATCCAGCGGCGCCACCACACTACCGGCCCAGGCCCCTAGAATTCCGCCTAGCGCATTGTACTTGAACAGATTCAGCGCCGTGTCCTCGCACTTGGTCACAAAGTCCGGTTTCTCGCAGAAGCAAACCTGCAAGGCTCCACCGCCTCCCAAGAGAAAGACTGTGGGCGACACTGTAAGCAGCGTCATCAAAAGAGCCAGCACGAAGGTCTGCTCGTAGTTGCCCAGCACCGGTGCTCCCAGGATGATGCAGATGAAAGCATACAGCAGAGTGCACAGGAACTGCAGAGTAAGGCCCCCGAGAAGCTCTCGCGGTGTGAAGTATGTGGCCTTCTTTTGCCGCTGTTTCACGGTCAGGACACCATCCTCAATTCGTCCGTAGAAGCGAGCGAGAACTACTTTTAGGAGCTCGCCGATAAATACAATTGGAACGACCAGCGAGTCCCAGAAGCTGCCGAGATGCGCCCAGTTCCGACGATACTGCATATACGTCATGCATATTAAAATGGTGGCCAGGCTGAGGGACACATGGAAGAGCTGGTGCTTGGTCTTCTGTTGGTCAAATCGCGAAACCATGGTTAAATGCAGTTAAATACAATTTTCTACAATCTTTTCTGCTGTCTCTTCCTGTCGCTCTTCCTTTTCACCGCTTCTCAGCACTGGGTGCACAGTGTGTAAAGTGTCGTTATGTGTCAGTTGTAATAATACCCGGTATTCGTCGAATTCAAGGGTATACTGGATTATATGAAATACAGTTAACATTTATATTTAAAAACACCGAACCTCTTTGAATTGTTGTAGGTCTTTATATAAATATAATTTAAAATATAATGTCATAGTCAAATTTGATACAACATTTAAACATCTTAACAAACCCCTCAGGTAATTTGCTAATTGTTAAAAAACAACGAAATAATTTATATTATTATAACACTCACTTTTAGATTGTACATTTTACATTTATATTTTTAAAATTTCGTTTACATTTACTATGACAAGAGCATTATTTTAAATTCTTAAATAAAAACTATATCTCAGGTTATATTAGGATATTTGAAAAATAACAAGGTTCTACAAATGTATATTTTATTTTCCTATTGTTTTCGCGATAGTAGCTTATAAACTATTAAGTTAACTACTTATCAATTAAAAACAAAACCCAAATTTTAAGTAATCAATCAAAAAACTCCAGTCTCGTTTTTATTTTTCAATAAATCAATTAATTACTGAAAATTAAAAAAGCTTAATTTGCTTATTTTATTTGTCGTAATTAATTAATTTGTGTTGAAATTAAAAAATAGATATTATTTAACTATCAGTATTTCAAAATCCCTTCTGAGTTTAATCATATCCCTTAATTCAACTTGTATGTAAAATTAAGAAATTAATTTTAAAATATTATTTAACATTAGTTTATCGGTAATTGGCAATTTTTATAATTTATTAATTTGTCTATAAATTAAAATAAAAAAGAATTAAGCACTGAAACGAGTATAGTTTTATGACCATCAGTACATTAAAAGTATTTCACAATTCCCCCACTGCGTTAAATCATTTTGCACTTTCTGCTGGGCCCACTGTGCAGGAGTCAGGCGCATTCATTTTCCAACACTGCCAGCTTCTGTCATTTTATCGGCCGCTGTCACATAATCACTCCCCACACATTTGGACTGCAAATTGTTTTTATATAGTTTTTGAATTATTTCTAAGTAAATTGCGAGTTGGAACTGTTAACAGGATGTTAGCTCGCGCTATCCGAGTGCGGCCTATGGTGCGGGGCATCGCCTCGACGTCGGTGTGGTCCGTAAACCGACCGTCTCACAGCTCCCTGATCCATCTCTACCGGAATCGGGCGACGCACTTGCAGCGCTTTCACGGAGCCAGTCTGATGGTGCAGCGCTTCTACGCCCGAAAGCGCGATGACTCCGAGGACGATTTGATGGCGGAGGGACAGGGCGTAGAACTAATGGCCGAGCGGGACTCCCAGCTGCCGGCCACGCTGGTGGTTCCGGACGTGTGGCCACACGTTCCGCTGCTGGCAATGGCCAAGAATCCACTGTTTCCGCGCTTTATGAAGATTGTGGAGGTGACGTTTTGCACATTCCTTAGTAGTAGTAGTAGATAGTTAATTATGTGCAAACTTATTCCCAAGGTTTCCAATCCCATCGTCATGGAACTGCTGCGACGCAAGGTCAAGCTAAACCAACCCTACGTGGGCGTCTTTCTCAAGAAGACCGACGGCGAGGAAGAGCTGATCCACAACTTGGATGACGTCTATAGCATCGGCACCTTTGCACAAATTCAGGAGCTGCAGGACCTGGGCGACAAGTTGCGCATGGTGGTCGTTGCTCATCGACGCATTCGGATCACGGGACAGGTCATCGAGGATCTGCCGACTCCAAAGCCCGGTAAGCGCCCCGACATACACTAAGCGCCCACATGTTGTGACATACATATGTTCTTGATCTTAGTGAAAATGACAACTTTGCATTATCCACTATTTAATATTAAATTAAACATCCCAGCTGAAGATCAATCGACTGATCAAGCCGAGGCAGCGCCAGCGAGGTCGCGATACGAGTCGAACCGCAAGCCCCGTGGAAGGGTTCCAAGGCGACAGGCTGGAAAATTAAACGAACCGGCGGCCCAGGAGGAAATGGTTCAGAAAGAGACACAGGAGCCGCCATTGCGGTCAGGCAAAGTCGAGCACGTGAGTGTGCCCAAGCCGCCCGCGGAAGAAAAGAAAGTGGAGGCCGAAGCCATTGCTGAGGCTGATGTCGAAGGAGTTGCCGCAAAAACATCGACTAGCCCCCTGCCAGTGCTCATTGTGGAGGTTGAGAACGTTAAGCAACCAGTCTACAAGCAAACCGAAGAAGTCAAGGCCCTGACCCAGGAAATAATCAAGACTCTTCGGGATATTATAACCATGAATCCATTGTACAGGTAAGTCACTCTAAAATATAAACCGGGCGGCCGAGTTATCCTACTTGTATGACTTGTTCTAGGGAAAGTCTCCAGCAGATGCTGCACCAGAACCAAAGAATCGTTGACAACCCAATTTATCTTTGCGATCTGGGTGCCTCCCTTTCAGCTGGCGAACCCGCTGAGCTCCAAAAGATCCTCGAGGAAACTGATGTAATTGAGAGCGTCGTCAACGCTGTAATACATTTTCTAAAGTTATTTTTGATTGTCAGATTCCAGAACGCCTGCAGCTTGCATTGACTCTACTGAAGAAGGAGCTGGAACTGTCACGACTGCAGCAGAAGATTGGTCGCGAGGTGGAAGAGAAGGTCAAGCAGCAACACCGTAAATATATACTTCAGGAGCAGCTGAAGGTAATTAAAAAGGAGCTGGGCATCGAAAAAGACGACAAAGACGCCATTGGCGAGAAGTATCGCGAAAAACTGAAGGATAAAACCGTCCCCGAAAGCATAATGACGGTGATTGACGAGGAACTGGCCAAGCTAAACTTCCTGGAGAGTCACAGCTCTGAGTTTAAGTGGGTATTAAGAACGTTCTAAAAAGACTCAGTTCATAAAAAACTATCCTTTAATTCGTAGTGTAACTCGCAACTACCTCGACTGGCTCACATCCCTGCCCTGGGGAGTCATCAGCACCGAAAACCTCTGTCTGGACAAGGCCACCGAAATCCTAAATAACGACCACTATGGCATGGAGGACATCAAAAAGCGTATTTTGGAGTTCATTGCCGTCAGTTCCCTGAAAGGCACCACCCAGGGCAAAATACTGTGCTTCCATGGGCCTCCCGGCGTGGGCAAGACCAGTATAGCCAAGTCCATCGCTCGGGCCTTGAACCGAGAGTACTTCCGCTTCAGTGTGGGCGGAATGACGGACGTGGCCGAGATCAAGGGACACCGGCGCACCTACGTGGGTGCCATGCCAGGCAAGCTGATTCAGTGCCTGAAGAAGACCAAGATCGAGAATCCACTGGTGCTCATCGACGAGGTGGACAAGATTGGCAAGTACGGAAAAAACTAAAAAAATACCATAAAAGTCCAATGTTTCATAAAATGTAATTTTATAAAGGGGATATCAGGGCGATCCCAGCTCGGCCTTGCTGGAACTCCTGGATCCTGAACAGAATGCCAATTTCCTCGACCACTATCTGGACGTTCCAGTGGACTTGTCGCGCGTGCTCTTCATCTGCACGGCCAACGTGATCGACACCATCCCCGAGCCCCTAAGGGATCGCATGGAGTTGATTGAGATGTCTGGATATGTGGCGGAGGAGAAGATCGCTATCGCTCGCCAGTACCTGATGCCGCAGGCCATGAAAGACTGCGGACTGACGGATAAGCAGATAAACATCACTGAGGACGCCTTGAACATGCTGATCCGCAGCTATTGCCGGGAGTCCGGCGTTCGCAACCTGCAAAAACACATCGAGAAGGTCATTCGCAAGGTGGCCTTCCGGCTGGTCAAGAAGGAGGGAGAGCACTTCCCGGTCAACGCAGACAACCTGACAACATTCCTGGGCAAGCAGATCTTTAGCTCGGATCGCATGTACGAAACCACGCCGGTTGGCGTGGTCATGGGTCTGGCCTGGACGGCCATGGGAGGCTCCTCGCTCTACATCGAGACTTCCAAGCGACACATACGTTATGGAGAGAAAGCGGAAACCGCTGCTGCTGGTGGAACCTTGCACATCACCGGAAATCTGGGAGATGTCATGAAGGAGTCAGCCCAAATTGCGTTGACCGTGGCGCGTAACTTTTTGCACTCGCTGGATCCAAAAAATCTGTTCCTGGAGAAAGAGTGAGTGTTTCAAAAAAAAGAGGGCCAAGTTGTTTATCTATCCAAAGGTTCCTGCTCCGCTCTTCCCAATTTTAATACTAAAAAGTTTCGTGGTCTTTATAGGCACATCCACGTCCACGTACCCGAGGGTGCAACACCCAAAGATGGGCCCAGCGCTGGCATCACGCTCATCACAGCCCTGGTGTCCCTGGCCACGGGAAAGCCAGTCCGGCAGGATGTAGCAATGACAGGTGAAGTGTCGCTGAAGGGAAAAGTTCTTCCCGTTGGAGGCATCAAAGAGAAGACCATTGCCGTAAGCTAACACTATAAATATGTACATCTTCTTGTCGGCTACAAATGGGTTCTTCCTCTTTTCAGGCTCGTCGTAGTGGGGTCAACTGCCTTATCCTGCCCGTCGATAACAAGAAGGACTTTGAAGAGCTGCCTTCATATATTACCGAGGGGCTAGAGGTGCACTTCGCCGCCACCTACGACGATGTCTATAAAATAGCCTTCTCCGATGCCAACAAGACGACGAGCAAAACCGAAGTCGAGCATGAGCCGCTACTGCGGAAGGTCTCCAGCGCGGCCGCGGCCAAGTCGGAAGCTTGGCATTAACTATAGTCTTAGCTAGGGGGTTGTTCCGGGGTTCTGGTGTGCATATTTTTGATATTGACATCAATCGTTATCAGGTTAATTCGTGTATTTAGGTCGTAGCATTTGTTGATCATAATGCCAAGTAAATTGAATGCACTGACAAACTATCAACAGCCCGGCTTATACTTTAGGCATCCGCGTTGGCCAAAATCCAATCCAAGTAGCGATCCACACGGGTGTAAATACCCGGACGTCCGCGTTGGCCACAACCCACGCCCCAGGACACGATGCCAATGGTGACCCAGCGCTGATTGGGAAGCTGTACTAGCAGCGGTCCCCCGCTATCGCCCTGACAGGAGTCCTGTCCACCATCGGGAAATCCGGCACACAGGGCGGTGTCAGGAACGTGCTGAACTAATGCGGCGCGACACTCCGATTGCTTCCAAACTGGTAGGTTAACCTAAAAGTGGACAAATAAATATTAAGGTTGCCTTATAATGTTAAACACTTTAGTATATTATTATTATAAACATTGAAAAATTACAGTTGTTACGGCTACGTAAACAAGACTATATATAAAGAAACGACAGTACACAAGCGAGCCTGAAGCCTGAGAAAGTCAGAGAAGTTAAATCGTATGGCTTTTCTCATCTTAATAATATACTGTAGAAAGGAAACAATATTTTTCTGATGAAGGGCGTAACATATAGCTTTTTATTAGCTCCTTTCATTGGTGCAAATATTGATTTTGGTTAATTTTTCATTTTTAAAATAATTGCAAAATTCAAGTGATTTGCACGCGATAAAAACGGAGGTGGTTTTTGAGGTCGACCCATTCAACCGCAAATTTCTAAAGATCCAGCGGCAATATTTTAATGGAAATAATTTTGAGCAATACAATACAAAATTTAACTGTAACTGAATATTTATATATATTATAAAATTGTATATAATATTT
>JAEIII010015900.1:0-21338 GCA_018905755.1 Drosophila ohnishii | reverse complement strand
CTGGCCCAGCGGCACGACCTCACCAACTTCGTTATAGAAATCAGCCAAGTGTACGATGCTGGATCCCAACTGGCTGAAACTGGCGAAGCTACTGAACGCGGAGCCCCGGGGCGCCAGTTGGGGTACATTTTACTATAAAAACGTAAATTAAAAATCAAAAAATAAAATGCTCAGGAAGAGGAAGAGGCAGAGGAAGAGGCAGAGGAGCAAGAGGAAGAGGAAGAGGACGAGGACGAGGACGAAGACAAGCACGAAGACGAGGACGAAGACGAGGAAAAGGACGAGGGCGAAGACGAGGACGAAGACGAGGACGAAGACAAGGAAGAGGAGGAGGAAGATGAAGAAAAGGAGCAAGAGCAGGAGGAAGACGAGGAGACAAAGGAGGAGAAGGTGAAGAATGAGGAGATGGAGAAGAAAGAGGACAAATTAAAAGTTAAGAAATAAAAATGACTCACTAAAAAAAAAAAACCAATCTAAATAAAGAACGAGAAATAAAATACTGCACATGAATAAAAGAAAGTTTACAAGTTTATAAATAAAAATACATCAAATTAAGATACAATAAACCAGATAATAAAACCAAGCACAAATTGAAACAAAAAAAATTATGAAAAATAATAAACAGAATAAACAAAAATAAAATACGTTCGTACTGTTCCGCAGTTGGGAGACGAATGAAATTTTGCTACATTGCTACACTTACATTGAAAATAAAACTTAACTATTAAGTCAAGGCCTACCTAATCAGCTGGCAAAGCTTACTTAGTTGAAACATAGTTAATACCAGGGATTTCCAAATTAAACTCAAGTTTGTGGCAATGCTAACGGGGCTGTTACACTGTTACACCCTTGGCTTCAATAATTGAAATAATTTTGAGCAAATCAAATATATTTATTGTAAATACGTTATTGAAAGTCCTAGAAACAATGCCGAAAACTGCAATATCCAATCATACGGCCAAAAAATTAAATACATATTTTATTCATCACTCATAACGTACACACTTCTCCGGTTCAAAGAGCGAGCTTTGCATATTTGAAATGCAAATATTTACATCAATTAAAGCGATTTATTTGCGCAATGAATGGACGACGAATGTGAACGGATCCTAACTCAATTAAATGCGCTCGCACCGGAGTGCATCAATTACCCGGAGAGTCCTTGAAAGCCGGCTCTGTGTTCTGTTTCTTTTAACGGTATTTGCCCGGTATTTGCTCGTTTGATTTCACTTGCCTCAAATGCACTTGATAAATGCAAATCGTCTGAGGAGTGGAGGAAGTATCCAACGGATACACGAGTGTGCTCAGGCTGGCCAAGATTTCTTTTTGGCCATTTACAAATTGCTCAATGTCTGTGGCTGTAATAAATTATTTATGTTATTGCGGCGATGTCAATAAAGACATAAGTGCGCACAATCAAAAGCGAGGCCCCAAGCGGATTGACACCCCGGAGGGGGATCGAATTGCTCGTCGGATCGAGCAATTACTATATACGCCATAACGCCAGCTGCTGGAACAACAATAACAGCCGTAAAAGCGCAGCCCAACTGCAGGTCATAAAAAAATGGAAATAACAAAGCACACAAAAGGCCGAAACAAAAAAGAAATCCCATTTGACACCGAAATCAAATTAACATACAAAACTTACATTCCGCATTACAACGAAGCTTTTTGTAGCCCAGCACAGAAAACCGCACAAAAATTGAGTTGGAGCCGGGTTAAAAAATCCAAAAATCTCAGCTGGACGTCCGAGACCTGTCGTATAACACTTGTTCGCCTCACTTGTTTTGGGCATTTTCTTGCCTGCCCAGCAAACACACACAAATTGCTTGTTTTTCTAGCTTTTCATTTTATTTTTGGGTTTTTTTTTGGTCTTACAAATAATTGTAGCTTGTGGCTTGTGGCATTGGAGCCTGCTAGTGCATTCCTACAGGTGGTGGAATTACCTGACATTTATTATATGTTATTTGGAAATATGTAAAGGTAATACAACATTTTTAATACAAATTAAAATTTCTCTACAAAATATTGGCTAGGTTTTTCAATGAAAATTTCATCCCCCATCAAACACATGACATTAGAAAGTCAACATAATGCCAGCATATTAAAACCCCTTCAAGGACCTTCTCCAGTGCCACTCAAACTGTAATTAAAGCCAACGCTGTGCCTGGACTCCTTTTCCTTGAAGCCCAACAATGGAAGTTTAATTCCGGGGCCCAGGGCATACGAGGCGCAATCATATTCTTTTTTTTTTTTGTGCCCGAACATGGATAATAAATATGTCGCAGGCACTTGAGGCAGGCAGGCAGCCTCTCGCATTTGGGCCAGTGCACAGAGTAGAAACCACCCCGTGCAACCACTACCCTTGCATCGATGCAGGTCCTTGAAACGCGTACGAGGCCTGCACTCTCAATTATGTCTTAATTCGTATCTAATGGATATTTTCTGTGTGAATTTTCATGATTAATCGCCGCCCAAGGGGTGCGAAAGGGACAGCAGTCACACTGAAATAAAATTCAGGAACTTGTAGGGCATTAGATGGGAATAGAGTTAAACTGTGCAGCTTAAAATTATGTTTTCAGAATTGTGAAATGCAAAACGTTGGTTTAATATTGACTTACTTTTCAACAAAATAATTCTAGGTAAATTCGATACCATATTTTAGCTTTTTTTCAATTTTAATTTTAGTGAAATTTCTGTTAGTGTAGCCCAGGGGGTGGTTTCAAAGACTGCAGTTGTTCACACATGTTCGCAAAAAGAGTGCAAAACCTGGGGAAGCATTACTGAGGTGGTAATGGGGTTCGCACAATGGTAAAACTCCACACCCCCAAAGGCCGCCCCCGCCCTCGTGCTGCCTTTCCCCTTCGATTTTCCTTTTTTTGAAAATTTGCAAAGGCGGCGGGGGAAATTTGCAATTGTTGGGGTGTGGCAGCGGCATTAACGGCATATGCAGGTTATATTTCTCTGTGTGCGTAGTCGACGACGATGGCGACGTGTTGCAACTTCCGGTGACGTCGCAAAAAGCGATTACGCGGCATTTGTGGCAGCAGCAAACCGGCGACGGTTTTTGCAAACATTTCCAAGAATGCAACCGCATTGGGAACCCGCTCTTTTCCCCCGCCCCACCCCATTCTTTTTTTGGATTGTAAACAAAAAGCATCTGAAATGCAATTCTTCCCAGCTGCACTAGCGCCATCTAGCCGCATTTAGGCGAACTAGTTGTGCAGGGGAGAGAGAGAGAGAGAGAGTGGAAAAGGAAAACTCTCCCGAGCGGAGAGAGTGTGGAAAACTATCTATATATCATTAATTTTTATCTCAGAGAGTGGCGGAGAGAGATAGAGAGCCACCTTTCGGGTTTTCCTCTCTGTTTATCTTTGACTGGTGCATTGCATATGTTATTGTTTTTATTGTTGTTGTTGTAGCTGCATTGACCGCTCCCAAAAAATCAAATCAGATTTACATGTCGGTTCTTTTCTATTTATTTACCTTTGCTGAGCCTCGAATCTGATAAGAGTCGTCGAGCAATGAACCTCTTGAAGTTAAAGTAGGCGGTTCTAATTGGGCTCGAGCCAAGGCTAATTAGTCGTGGGCGGCGGAAGTGTACTTGGAGATTAATGGATTTTGGAGACCTTTTTTGATTCTTTTTTTAAAGGTAGTACTAAATTTGTAAATTTAAAAAATTTAGAATCCATATAAATGTAATAGATTTTGGAAGAAATTGAAATCAGTTAGGTATATCATTATAATTTTTTTAATTTACATTTATATTAAATAAAAATGCATTTTATTTTCTTTAGTCGCAGTCCTTAATTTCCTTTAAGCTCTTCAGATTCCCAATTAGATTCTTCAGATTCACCCACGTATAATTCCCGATTAGCACACCTGTGAGTGCCTCATGTGGCACCTCCACACACACGAATTGTCAAATGACTTTGGCCCACAAAAAAATATTAAAAACAAAAAAAAAAAAAAGGCGAATTCAAAACCCACGGGTCTCATTTGCACGCGCTAGCCGAGTTCCAAACCGCCTTATCTGGCTCAATGAGAATCCAATTTGAATCTCACTCGGTGAGCGGCGTTTTGCCGGCTGCCAGATAAATACCACCCACTCTCTCTCTCTCTCCTGCAACCATATGATTTTTGCACACAAGCCGAAGTCTGCCGACGTGCTTCGTTTGTATTTCTGGTTTCGGGTTGTTCGTGTTTTTAAGCGAGAGAGTAGAGACGTTTCCATTCGCTCTCTCTTTGAGCACTGAGACTGGGCCAGAGAGGCTGGCAAACCTCCCTCTGGCGTACGGTGCGGCTGAGAAATGAGTAACCGAATCAGTTATTCGAATTTTTCCAAGCGAGCGTACACGCGGCGGATGATTGTTGCGGAGCGACAGAACCAACTCACACACACCTCCAGCGGAACGACACGAGTAGAAGAAAACTCCAAAGCTGGGAAAACCTCCGAAATCAGTTCGAAAACGTGAAGGAGTATGGACATGTTCTAGAGCGGCGGACCGTTAGACCGTTATTCAGCAGATTCGCGCGTGCAAATTCCCTCCTTCGGCTTCTCCTCCTCCCTCCGCGGCTCGTCTAGCGTGTGCGGGGAACTTGTTTTGGGGGCGGGGTGCGCGGGTCAATCGCGGGCCGTCAATCGTCAATCGGCGTACGTGTGTGTGCAGAATTAATGAATATACTCGCGCCGCTTCATCAATGAAAAGAGACTATTCGCCGCCAAGCAGTAGTTCCGAAGATAGCCTAGCCCACAAATTGTGTGTTTTTAACTCAACATTTTTGTTTGACAACAAACAGTGCGTGCTTTTAGTTCCCAAAGTTGGCGATTCAGTCAGGGTAAGTCATTCCATTTAGTGCCTAATATTCGAGTGTTAATTGGTTAATTAAGCTAATAACGCTACAAATTAATTCAGATACATGTATCGCTACAACGTGCTTCTATTCTGGTGATTAACTAGTGAATATTGATTACATTCCCTTAAGATCTTAAGTGGTTATAGCAATTTTTAGAATAATATGAAACAATTGCTAAGGAAAATTCTTCTGTAAGAAGCGGTTTTACTAAAGCAAGAATAAGTGCAGTGTAATTAACTAATTAATTAATCAATTAAGTTCGAAGCAATTAAATAGCAATTTTATTTGAAAATGTGTAAGGAAAATTAATTGAGTTGGAGACTTTTTCTGCTAGAATAACTGAAAAAAAATATTTAAATAAATTAACTAATAATTAAAGTTAATTACGATTCCCAAAACTCCTTAGCTTAGACCTATTTATTAAGAAACCTTGCGTAACTGTCTCCTAAATATCCCAACTTGTGATTAAATGTTGCCTTATTCAAGAGGGAATTACGTTTAAAGCCCTGAAATTTGCCTTGACAGCAGCATGACATTCTTTTTTCCCTCCTCTGTTGTTGTTTCAAGTTCGATCGATAAGTTTTATGAGTTTTCGTTGTGAAATTTTGAAATCATTAATTATGTCTCGGGCCGCAGTCTCGTCCCAGTGCCCAGTTCTCAGTCCCAGAGCCCGTCTCTTTTGGGGCCTCCGTCTGGGGAACAGGTTTCGTTAGAGCGAAAAACTTAAAGAACTTTTGAGGTTTTGTGCAATTCCGAGAACTTGTTAGGTGCTGCCTGGACTCGTGTTAGCTTGCCCCTGCTTATGGAGATGTGAATCTTTATGAATGAACGAGGTGGGGCTCGGCTCCGTTCGAATGTCTCGGTCTCTGTAGGCCTTCCTTGTTGACACTTTTGGGGAATGCTCCAAGTGGGAATGGGTTAGACGTGAGCTGGCATAAAGTCTAAGATGCTGGGATGCACCCTAGTTCGAGGAATTTGGAATGGGAATAGGAACCTTAGCTAGTTTAGGAAGGGTTTCCATTGAAGAATATGTGGTGGAGGGACCATACAAATTGAATTGCTCATATTTTAGCTAACTTTCATATTACAATAACAGGCGTTTAATGGTCCCCGAGCTAATTCCATTATGTTGTAGTGAGTGGCGCCAGCTTCTTTGGCTAGATATTTGCGGCTTTGTAGTAGCTTTGTTCTAAAGTCACGTTCTTTGATTAAGAATAAAAATATAGCAAAATATTTTAAATATCAGCTTACATTTTAAAACGAAATCAACAGCCAGCTTCCAAGAAAGTAGTTAGACATCTCTCGGAATAATGCTTATCTTTCCCCAATCTAATCCGAGAGCGACCTTCATTATCTCTTCTGACTACACCCCAAAGCGAAATCTTAAAGCAAACCCCGCTCATTGCCACAGTTAACGCTTAAAGCTCCCGGCTGCTGGCCTGTTATCAGTGCCCCTCGAAAATCATGCCAACGGAAATGCCAAGGCCGAAACCGGGGAGCCCCCAACCTGCATTAGCCAAAACAGACAAGAGAGAGAGAGAGAGATGAGTGGGGGCTCTAACTGGGTCTGAAACAGAAAACTTTTTAATTACCAACAGGAAAAAACATTTAAGATAACAGGCAGGTGAGCTGGTCGCCGTCTCTCTTAACATAAATTGAAAATATAGCAACTTTTAGGCCCGAGACTTTATCTGCTGCGGATGTGTCTCGGACACCGAACCTTTTCTTCTCTCTCGCTGCACACAGCTCCCAAGGTATTTATGACTTTGGTAAATAAAAAAAGAGGCGAGCTGGAAGAAAGAAGTGCGGCAGCTTTTAGCCATCTCGCAGCTACGAATTTTACGGCTTAAATATTTTTTAGCCATTAGATAAACAAACAAGGGAGGTAGGTGGGCGACGGGTGCCACAGGGGAGAAAGAAACGAAAATATCTTTCAAGTACAATGTTAGGTAAATATAAACACAACTTTACGTCTTCGGCTCCCACTCTGCTTTTTACAACCGTCTTCTCCTCCGACTACACTGATGCTGCACTTCGGCGCTACTTTTTTGTTGTTCTCCTTTTATTTTTTTAGCTACTTAAAGCTTTTAGAGCAGCAGCAAAATGTAATATAAATTACATTAGCTAAGTGCCAGGCGGCAATTAAAAACAAAAAAAAACCCAAGAACTTTTCTCCTCTGTCGCTGTTGTTGTTGATAATGTTGTTAATGATGTTGCGGCAGCATCTTTGGCTTCCCCATGCCCCATGCCCCATTCCCACTCCCATTCCCATTCCCGGCCGCATCTTCAGTAGCATCGTCATCAGTAGCATCATCATTAGGAGCATCATTGCCGCCATTAGCAGCATCATTAGAACGTCAACTTAATCAAGGTTAAAAAGCATGTGGCGTGCCTGCCTCAAAAATCGGGAGAACTCGCGAGATGCGGGCCCACTCACTGTGCTATATAAATTTATATAGACCTATCGCCGATTCCGATCCGTTTGATGCTGTAATTATTGACGCCGCGATGATGTCTTCCTCCGATAGACGTAAACAAAAACATTTGGCGATGGCCCGCAATTTGGTAAGAATTTCCCGTTTAATGCGATTAGGCCAAGTTGTGCAAGGATTGGGCAAATTATGTTGGCTAATGTTGGGTAATATTTCCTAGGGTTATGCTCGATGGTGTAATGCCAGTGGTGAACTTTAATGGGAGGCTGGAAAAACTAATTGAACTGTGAAAAATTAAGGAGAGAAATATGAAACAGCGATGAATGAATAATAATTAATGGGCATTTTACAAGATACTGAAACAGAAAGTATACAAATTGTTTATTTTATTAAACTTTTCTTATTTATTTATGTTTATATCTGTGACCTTAACAACCAGTTGAACCCATACCTTTGCCATTTGTGTAACCCCTATTTGGTTTTGCAAAATATTAATCCCACCACCATCGCAATAATCATTTTATCGGGCAACCCCATCATCTTTTGCAAGCAGCATTCTGCTGCCTTGACATTTATTATACCCACCGAAGAATACTTGAAACTCTAATAACCCCAGAGGAAAAATCACCCCAAATTACACGTCCGAAAAAAATAACTTCCCCGCAATGACCACCATTAGGCTTGGAATCAAAACATTTTTACAAGGTCAATTATGTTGTTTAGGTTTTTTATTTTTTGTTGTTTTTTGTTTTGAGCGATCTAAGCCAAAGTCAAAGCAATTTCTATTTTAATAACCAGACCCCGTCGGGGCCGAGGCAAGTCCATTAAATATAAATATCTCTACATTTCGCAATTAATTCCACGACAAACTGCAAATGAACCGAATCGAACTGCGAGAGAACCTGCCCCATTATATGGGCATTATCTGCCTGCCCATAACTATCGGCTCAATCATAAATCTAATTAGCATAATTGACTCAGCTGGGAACGGATGTTCTTTTTCGATTTCGTAGTTTTACAATTTCGCTCACGTAGCGGCAATTAAAAATGGGGCTGGCAGCCCTTGGGAGCCATTTGCCCGGGGTATATTAGCCCAGTCCCCCCCGAAATCGGTTCAAGATCAGTTATTACGGGAAATGCGAGGAGAAAGGTGCGAGGAAAAGCTGGCAACAGCTGGTCGAACGTGCCATTGACACCTTTTTATGAGGGTGAAAGGAAAGGTATTTAAAGCGCTCTTTAAAATATTTTTAATAATTAAATACAATTTATTTTATTTAGATTTTTTTGTTATCATTTTTATCTAGATAGATTTATTTACAATCGTAAATACCCTCTCATTTTTGACCCATTTCCAAAATTCTCTCCAAGCTTTTATATTGATATTTGCCCTAGCCCCGGTTGATGAACCATAAAAACCAAATTCCATTTTCATTTTCCATTTCCCGTGTCCCAGTAACACTCCATGCGTCATTTGGCAAATGAGTTGAGTTGCTCTATGCCTGGCCCTTATCTTCTGTTTACCTTTCGGCGATAAGGCGCCAACGCCACAGCGTCGATAAGATAAAGGCACTTGGGGGACTCTGGATCTATGCCTCGATAGGGTGTGACTTGGCTTCGATTTCTGATTTTCCGATTCCCCCCACAAAAGCAATTCGCTGCACTGGAGCTGGAGCTGGAACAGGGAGTTGTTGTGCAAGCTGCTGCCTGCCATGGAAATTGGTAGTTGTCAGCCGGGGGAGCTGCGGGGGCGACGTGGAACTAATGGACTGTTTACTTATTTATGGGCCCTGTGAATGTTGGTCAATATTTGTGGTTTCCCCGGGTGCCAGCGGAACAAAGGCAACTCCCTCAAAAGAACAGCACGGAGCAACTAGAAAAAGACACCAGAGCTGACTTACTTACTCACTGTTCTTGTCGGGAGTAGGGGGACATAATGTGGAAATAATTTATAGATAGGATAAGCTCCATGAATAAAGAATTCAAGAACTGATTGACAGTTCTGCAGGAGAAGTGAGTGCCATAAAGGTGATGATTCAAAGATAAAAGATATTATTTTAAAGGAAAAATAAACCTTAAGTAATATGATTCATTACTCAAGTTAAGTCCCCCCAAATTAGCTCCCAAAACTGATTAATGAACTCATATTGCTTAAGATAATCGTTCGGCTGATTTCGCATTAACTAAACTCACATGTTTTCGTATTTTTTCATGGCCAGACTTCCCAAGTTCCCCGCTGAAACATCTGTGCCTACTGTCAAAATGTAAACAATTCAGAAATGTAGATATGTATACTAGCTCGGAACAGTAAAAATCCATTAATATAATGTGAAACCATTTAATAGCTCAAATGAGAAGAAAAAACTAGCATGACGACAAACAGAACATGATCCATAAAATCGAGATCGGGCGACGGACAGAGGCAGGCAATTTACGACAAATATGCAAAAATTTAAAGTTTGAAGAAACAGACACGACGAATAGAGATAGATGGATGGATATATGATGTTGTGGCCGCATATATATTTTGTATAGTATAGTTGACGCCCACAAAAAGTCTGGGCATAAACCAGAGCAAACGTCGAGGCTGTTTGTGCTGGGAAATAAATATGAAAATGGGCTGACAACAACAAATTTATATATATTTACATTTATTTTGTGTGGTGGCTCTTTTAAATTTATGGGTTTATTGATACTCGGGGCAGGGGAGGGGCTCCGAAAAATTTGCTTTATCAGCGTGTCAGGCGAGGAGGGCGAGCAAGAAAAGCCCCAACCGCAATCTGTAAAAACGTTCTCAACAAAATGATTTAGCTTTCTATCTGTACCTCTGTCTGTCCGGACCCTCATTCTCCACCCCAATCTCGCTCAGTGTTTTGAACAATTCTGCCTAGTCGAGCAAAAATATGTCAAAACAAATTGTCTAAGATGGGGCATCGAAATACGTAGTATGCATCGGTATATGCGATAATGAAAACGCTTCTTTTTTATTTCAATTTTCTTTGCTTTGTGGAATTAAAGGGGTCTTAAGAGCATGGCAAATAAATTGAGGAAAATTCATAATTCGTGTATATTTATTTGCCTACTAATTGGTCTTCACAGTGGCCAGTTTGTTTCTCTTTAAAATGAAATTCTTGTGTCATTTTGCATTTTGCTAGCAAATAAATTCCCAGTTCGACACGCCCAACAGCATTTGGTTCATCGAACTCTGGCCTGGTTTCTCGGAAAAGCACCTTCACCTGGCCAAAAGCACTTGTGCGTAATCCTCCAGTTCGCACCATTTAGTGGCCATTTGATTTTGCATATCAATTAACGAGAGCTAGCTGCCTCGGGGGCAGCAGTATTTTCGGTCTGTTCGGCTAATCAGAGTTGATGGCGATACAACGATTAATTAAACTCTCAAGTCTCTGAATGGCTCGTTTAGGGTTTCGACCTTGCTGAAGCCTAGACAAAAAGATCATTAGTTAGAGCATCAAATAAAACTGTTTGATTACCCATAATTATGGCTTACCGAGAAGGCCAAGACGGGGGGTAGGGGGTGAACTTTTTGTCGCCCTCCGATTTGATGCCTTCATTAGGAGCCAGAACGAAGCAGACAACGGGCTGCTTATGTTGATGCCAGGCGGCGTGCCACACGGCGTATGCATAATCGTATAATTAATTGCCATAAATGTTAATTGCGCATACGCCACGTTGTCAGAGTTTATTCTTTTAATAAAAGGGGTTCCCACGCCCACACCACCCCCAGTGTCTGTGTCCTTTGTCCCGAAAGTTTTGCCAGTTAATTAAGCAAATATTTTCTGGTTCTTTCCGTGTTTACCCAGTTAATTTCTGTTAAGTTTCGTTGACATGTTCCCTGTTTACTTATAAGCTAGTTTGGCTGCGACAAATTAACTCGCCTCCTGTTAAAGTTCCTGTGGTTAAAGTTGGCCCTAGAAAGTTCATCAACTTATTAGATTAGTCAGGTGTTTGGAGACGAATTAATGGGATTATTAATGAAGAACTAGAAAAGTTTGGCCAGGCCGAAGCAAACTTTAGTTGAGGATAATAAGGAAACCTTTTTAATAGAGTTTTCACACTCTCAAGACTTTAATTATTCTATTAAAATTCTATTAACCATAGATTAAAGCTTTAAATGTCTCACATTTAAATTTCAAGCTCTTGAATTTCAACTTTGCACTTCCTCAATGAATCTTTGAATTTCATAATGTTATGAAAGTAATGCTCATACCAGGAAGCAATCTCTGAAAATAACCAGTACTTCAGTCCCATTTTCAGTCTTGTCTATGAGCTTCGACTATTGCATTGATTGCTCGACGTTCGTTATTGTTGTTGTTGTTGTTGGTTCAACCCAAATAATTTTCGAGTCAAGCAAACAGAAAATCAACAAACAAACAAACAAACAAACAGGCAAACAAGCAAACCCAGGCCAAACAAACAAAATGTACAACAAATCAGCAAAAACTCGAATGTAAGTAAAATCAATAATAAGTTTCTTGTGCGAGAGAGGGGTGATGATGACGCCTCCCTATACCCATAGTAGATGTTACCCCTTTCTATGGCCATATTTATCTATCTATCGATAAACTCGAAACCCTTTAAAGCGGCAGAGTGAAATTTTTCCAATGCGAACTAATCAAACTGTTTGCTTTTAATCAGGTTTCACAACATTTATCTAATGTGTGCTCATGTCGGGCTAATTAATGGGTTAAGGCGGTCGCCTCGCAGTTCATTTGAATATTTAACGACGGCTTCGGTGTCCATCTCCAAAGGGGCGTGGCCCCTCTGGGGGCGCCACCTGTCCAGCAAAATTATTAATCAATTATGCAAAGTTCTCTGGGGTAAACTCCGCATTCAACGAAGCACATCAGCTGTGGAAATTTCTGAAATCCGTTGGACTCCTCACCTTGACGGAAAGCGGCTACAAAGTGAAGTCATTAGTTCGGGCCAAGATTCAGTTTTGAATGGCATTTGGCGAAAACAAGTTTCGCTCTTTGTGAGCAATCAGCACGTAAATGTGAAGCGTAACAAAACGCTTCAAAGGTAAATAAATAAATAAATATAAATGTGTGAGAAAAAATTGAAAAAAAACGGAAAGTCAAATGCAAATGCGACTTTAACATTGTTTTTTTCGCTAGAAGGTTGTGAGAGAATCCGTATGATGTAATTTTGGTGACTAACTAAAGTCAGAGTTATACTTGTTTCCACAACTTGAGACATTATTTCCTAAAGTAATATTTAATAAGGAGCAGAATGTTCTGGTATATTTAATAAATATTTTTTTCACCCTTAAATATTTTTAAAGGCTCAACAAATACTTAAGGAAACCTAATAATATATGATTAATTTTCGGTATATAATAAATTTTGGTTTAAAAATATTTTTATAAATAAAGATAACGTCCCTCCTTTTAATTTAAGTTCTTGCTGAATGCCAAATATTTTTGTCTTGACTCACCAACTTTAAGCTAATTTCCTTAAGGGTACTTAGACCCTGCAATAAAGGCAATTAAAGCCAAAGCCAAAGGCGAACTTAAAGTGTCTCCGAAGTCAAGCATAAATGTGCTAAGAGTTGGGAGTGTGGGCCCAGAACAGGAACCGGGAATGCCTAGAAGTTAGGAGTGAGAGACGCCCATGTACATATACTGCGCCATGTGAAATAAAATGCTAAAGTTATTCATTTTGCAAATAAGCAGAGTAAATATTTAATTAACAACTCTGCAGGCAAACAAAAGCCGGGGAGAGAGACACACACACAGGAGGGCGATGTGTTGCGGGTCTAAGGTTTCCTCCTCCTCGTCGAGGGTAATATAATATTTATTTATATGCCGCACAGTCAAAGTCACCTACAGAACGCGACGAGACGACAGCGGCGATGACGACGCCCTAGAAATTGCCGCAAATTTTATATTTCTGTCTCAGTTCCGCAGCTCTTCCTTCTCTCTCTATGTTACGTGTGAGTCAATGACATTTACGGAAAAAAAAACAAAAAACTTCTGTCACTTCCTCATAGAGGCCATTGGGGTGAAGGTGTGCGACATAAGCTTAATCTAACCAAATTCGTTTGGGTTTTGTTTATATTTTTGATAGTGTTTGTGTTTTAAAAGGTTTTATTATCATTACTGAACAACTTTAATAAGTTAAAGCCCAACCTCTTGATTTTCTTGTAAAATTATAATAACTAAATTCTTATAGCTGAAAATATGTAGAATATTTTAGTAAATGTAATAAGTTTGGGAAGCATTTCCCATGCTTTTTAAAAGCATTTGTTGAAAGTTAATTGTTGAAAATTGTACAAAAAGTTTTGTGTTAGTTTTATATTTTATTTTCAATTTTTATTCATTTAATTTTATTTTCAAAATTCTTTAAAGAACACAATCCATTAACTCTCCTAACAAAGTTGTGCTATGTTCTATACTAGAAGCTCTCAAAGCCTTTGCTCTCAGGCCACCCGTAATTAAGCTGCATTTATTGTCCCCAAAATGTATGTTTGTTTCATTAAATATTTTGTGAGCTCATTCCCACACACATTTCGCACACCTTTCGTGCCGTGCCGTGCTGTTTGTTGTGCCCGAGTGGTGTGTGGGTATGCGTGTGGCATTATTAAACATTGTCTCGCTTCAAGTCTGATTTCATTTGGCGCGTCTAACTAACCAAAGGAGCCCAGACAGGGCCTAAATGGCTTACTCCCCCCGAAAGCCTGAACTAATTAAATTACTGTAGTCTCTGCAGAAAAAGGTTTTTCTTGTCGCTCGGCCTTTAATTGCTTTTGCAATGAATCTTTAAAGCTGAACTCTGCTGTTGTTTGATAACAGAGAGAGAGGAAAATGAAGCAATTAATGGAAAATTTGTTTATGGTTCCGCCGGGGCAAGAATATAAGTCCACATGAGGTGGCAACCCTGGCAGGAAAAAGAAACAGGAAAAGTGTTGGGCTTTCGTCATTGTTTCAATGTTTTATGAGTGCTCGTAAAAGGACGGAAAATATTCGTATTGCCTTTCTTTTTTGCCTTCCTTGAGGATTGGGGCTAAGCTATTAAAATGTCATCATGGTGGAAAACCAAGCGAACTGTGAGCACGATAAGTCAGCGCACACGCAATTCTTGGCCCGATTTTATCGACTTGGGCAGAGAGAGAGCGATTCCTGGGCGTATTTATTATTTAACACCTAGAAACCTAAGCGGGAAATGGCTATAAAATTGTTGACCTTTTTTTCCCCTCCACTTCTTAAGACTTTTCTTCATTCTTTATTTTTGGCACACGCATATCGCAAGAGTTTCCCAGGCCCAGACCCAGACCTGTCCTGGGTGGTCCAAAGTCGTCGCTTTTATGGGCCCGGCGGTACTCCAGTTATTTTTACGATTCGAGAGCACACACAGCATAGGTTAAAATATTTAAAAGTGCGCTTAATTATGCCCGCAAAAAACGAAGAGGAAGTAAACTTTGCATTAATGGCCCAAAACCGGCAGAACAGCACACGGCACATTGGGTAATAAACTTTATTTTTGCCTTGTGCTCTCCAAGGGCAATCAACAGAGTCTTCAGCGGATTGGCATGGCGTGCAGAATGATTCCAGGTGGGCGGGATTCCCAGAAAGATGGGTTTGAACGACCGCTTAAGCGAAATTTCTAACTTTTTCCTAGTTTATTTGGGTTTCTATACCACGATTAGCAGTTAACAATAAAGGGAAATAATAGAGTTGTATTAGAATTAAAATTAAAAAAATTTTCAAATTTACTTACCCTTTTCTTCTATTTATTTTTTCCAGATACCATAACCTGTTGCATAAATAAGGGTAAGTTAAACCAAAAACTCAATTCCCAGCCGATAAAATGGCATTTGGGCTGTCGAAAAACAGTTGCTTGACACCTTTTCCCCGGGAAGGAGCCGGAATACTCGTATTCCCGGCCAACGATCATAGCCAAATACTTCATGTGGCAACATGACAGGCGGCCGAGTGCCTGGGATCGCTGCACACAATATACAAATTCTGCAAGTGCAGTTAGACTCGGGCTCAGGTGATATATCTCACGACTCACGAAACTAGTTTACGCAACATGTGGCAACTTTGCATGCCGCAGACCGAGGACGTGCCACACAGTCGGGGCAGAAATGGGGAGTAAAAAAAGAAACCGAAACGAAAAATTGACATTTTGACATGCGGCCTGTACCGGGCGGTACTTCAAGATTCGCCTCCGATAAACTACAAATGGCTGCACACTCTGAGGGGCCGGAGGAGACCGGTTCGCCGGCAATCCGTAAAGTGTCTTTTAAATACAAATGTTATCTGCCGAGAAGCGGCAAGAAGTCCAAACGGCGCAGCGTACGTGCCACATTTGTTGTTGTCGCTGCAACGATTTTTAATGGATTGACGGCGGACAACGAATGCACATTAGAAATGCAGTCCTGGACCACGTCCAGCTCGGAATCCCAATCCCAATCCAAATCCGAATCCGAATCGCGGGTCTCCCGAGTCATGCACACACATGGGTCCCAGCCATGTTCCTGTCTGCATGCTGCATGCTGCATACTATTTTCCCATCGCAGCCCACTTGCCCCGCCCATCGGCCCGCCCCGGCTGCGTGTCGTGGAAAATGGTCTTGGCTACTGCAATTTTCCTTTTGGCTTTTGCATTTCAATAACTGGATGGGTCAGTGGCTGCGGAGTTTTGTTTGGCACGTACGGCATAAAGTATCTGTATCTGTGTATCCGTATCTGTATCTGTCTGGGCTATCGCTTGCCGCCTCCCTGCCACATCAATGTGGCAGCGGCGTGTGTGCGCCTTTTTTGAGTCGGTGTCTGCATATATTTGCTTAAATTTCAGCGAGTGTTTGAGCTCTTTTCCACTCCAGATACACTCGATAAAGCAAACTTCGAATTGGGTTCAGGTTTTCGGTTGGCTAATTGGCGAGGCCATCCGAAAAGGTGGTTGGAATAATTGTCAGAGGGCGGAATGAGGTCGCTACTTAAGTGAGGGTGGAATAAAGCCCCATATATACATTACCTGTGCAAAAAGCAAATTGTAACAAATATTTAAAGAAGACCACACAATATGTTACATCATTCAGTTATATCACAACAAAATAAATTGCTGAATTTAGTATTCATTGTGTAAATGCCGAACAACAGGTACATAATTCCCATTTAATTACCCAAACAGTCTAAATTAAAATACCAATAAATAGAAATTAAATTAGACACAATGCAAACATTTTTTCCCACACTTCTAGCCATTCTTTTAATTCCAGTTTGTTACACAATTTCCATTTAATTTGAACCTTTTTCGGGCTGCCCAAATATTTCCATTTCTCAGCCATAGAACAGCTGCTGGGAGGGGAAGGTCGAATGTGATCCGAATTTCCGTCATTTTATGGGCGCTAATAGAAACGACCTTCATCAAAATCGAATCAAACGAGCCAAATCGCCATTGACAAAATGCAAGTCAATATGTCAGGCGGCCAATCAACACCCGGGGGAATCGGGAATAAAAATCAAAGCGAAACCAGTCCGAGCTGTCATAAATTCTTCCGCTGGTGGTATAAATAAATAAATAGATAAATAAAAGGGCTGCCGTTTGGCGTTCGATTCATTTTCAAATTCAAATTAGCGACAAATCAAAAATGTGTCATCGGCAATGGCGATGAACTGACCGCGAAGGGACACACTCGGAGAAAAGGGGAGAGGGTCTGAACATTCCCTCCTAGAGAACACACATAAAAGCCGAACAAAAGCCTTGTAAAACCGACTACCGACCGAGAGTCGGATAACAATCACGGGCCATAAAATGTGTTGAAAAAATATTTGCATACAGTCGTAAAAAAGAAGTTGCGATGCTGCTGCTGCTGCTGCTGCTGCAGGCCAGGAGGAGTCATTAAAACAAGCCAGCGACTATCAAAAACTAACTGGCCGGGAGACACTTTTTGTCCGCCAAAACCCGATAAACAAATGGGTAGCTCCAGGCATGATTATTGCCGGAATTATTCAGTTCTCATGTACTAGCATTTTTTGTAAGTCAAATTTAACTAGGTCAACCTAATAAAAAGAATTATTTTATTGTATTAACATGAATAAGGTGTTGTACGGCTTTTCATTAACTTTAATTATATGACATTAAAATCAATGAAGCCTACAGTGTACTATTGGAGTTGATGGAAGAACTAAAGTTTATTCATGGTAATTAATATTATTTTATAGAACCAGCATAACAATTTATTGTTGTAAACTAGGAAAAATTATATTTATATTCAAAAAGTTTCATTTAATTGAAACAAAAATTCAGAGAAAACTAAATAGCTTCATTAGTATTTAACTAATATTTTTATTTATTTATTTTTATTTTATTTTAACCCATTAATACTTTTGGTATCTGTTTATCACGAGGTATCTATCAGCCTCTGTGAAAATCATTTACTCTTTTCCTACTTGCCTTTTTTTCAGTGTTTTTCTTTCTTTTTTTGTTGTATCTGTGCTCCGTCGTTTGGCTTGTAATTAAAACTTGTTGGCAGACTGTCAGGCAGCGAGTTAACAAGTCGGCGGCTTCACAGGCGGGGCAGCGATGAGCCGCAGATCCACAGAGTAGAGGCGGGGAGCGTGGGGATGAGCCGGCTATGAGTTGGCGAAAATATTATTTAATTGTCAGGCCAGGCGCTAATTAAAGTCCGAGCCCGGCCGCCAATTCTCTCGCCCCGTTTGGGCCATAAAGCCGAACACTTAACGATGAGGCGAGGGTCGCTCTACGAGTCGCCTCTTCAGCCCGATATTTATGTTTATTGACTGCTGCTGCTGCTGATGCTGCTGGTGCTGGTGCTGATGCTGCTTCTGCCAGCGACTGACATCATCATCAGCAGATGAGCAGCATCCGCGGAGGAGCGAGCCAAGTTAGTCATAACAGCGAGGCGAAGGTCTCCTAGTCTTCCTGCCTAGTGGAGATGTCAGCTCAAGTTATGGTAATTGCGGCAGATTATTTATTTATTTATGCACGTGGCAGGGCCGCAGCCACAGCCAGAGCCACGTTTGTCGCCTGATTATGTGCTTATTTATAAGAGCCAGGTACATATAAGGATAAATGCGGGATTCAGCGACTGCCGCTAATGAGATGCAAGCAAACGGCATCGCGCTGCATATGAATATCAATTACAGGGGCGGTCCCTTCCGGCCGGATCAACATCATTGTGGCCGTAATCGTAACTCAGAGGGGGGGCTGGGATGGATGCCCATTTCCCATTTTCCGGGCTGAAAATTGAAGTGGCTAAACAGACGTCTAGACGCTAAGCGCGCATTGGTTCGGCGGTGGTCGTAACAAAGCTTTTAAGCCAAAATGTTTGGCCATTTGCATAGTAACAAAGGCCCGAAAGTGGCGGGAAATGTGCACTAGAGCGGCGATAGTGCAGAAAGCGAGCAGATAACTGATTTCAATGACTTTCGGGGGAAATATTACAAATTTCTAGACACTTTAAAGTTGGTAGTTAAAACTTTGTAGAATTGAAATAGATTTATATTTCAAATATCTTGATCATTACAAACCTTTTTATATTTTATGTAGGT
Source organism: Drosophila ohnishii (assembly GCA_018905755.1). Lineage (NCBI taxonomy): Eukaryota > Metazoa > Arthropoda > Insecta > Diptera > Drosophilidae > Drosophila > Drosophila ohnishii. Next base: position 2,514 of record JAEIII010015900.1, on the reverse strand, counting down.
GCAAGCTACTAAATTTATTTTTTAAAATTAATTTATTCTTCAATTGTATTTCCTTTAGTTTCATCAATAAAAACAACACTTTCAAACCCTTTGAAATAAAAATTTAAAGGAGGATAGTTTTATGGGGCATTAGCCACCATCTCCTTGAACATCTCAAGGCTTAAGTGACATCAGCGCCATCAGCCATCAAACGTCAAGCCTTTTGGGTCATTTCGACACTTGACGCCCACGCCCAACGCAGGACATCGCGGATCCTTTGGCCTGCCCCCCCTTGGCCTCTCCCCCACCCTGCTTATTTACAACTTGACATTTCACTTGCGAGTCGCAGGGCACTTTAATGCGCTCCAATTGCATTTTATGACAGACAAAACTGACCTACTTAAGGCTCTCTCCCACGCAGAGTCACAGGCCACGCCCACTTGGGTCCTTGCTGCGGACTCTTTCTTTATTTTTCCCTCTCTCAATCGCATTATAAATTTAATGTGTTTGACCTTTTTTCGGTCGGTGCTCGACCGCAATTTCAATAGATTGGCAAACTGAAATCTGAGGCCAGCGGAAATCGCCATAAAATTTAACTAAAATGGCCATAAGTAGCTCAAGTGTTTAAAGAGGGCGAGGGGCGAATAATGTGTTTGGGGGAGGGTGAAATTCCTGGGGTTTTCAGTAAGTAAAGGATCCACAAGTGGAGGAAGTAAATTTGCAACTTTTCCCTGGCTCCAAGATGCGCTTTAGCTGCCTTTATCTGGGCTTGCTCTGTGGCCATGGGTTGTCGCCTTCTTCACGCCCGCTGCTCAGGGGCCATGGCCACGCCCACTGGCCACCGCCACCGCCTTCGCCATTGTCAATATCCTGGCAGCCATTTCCTGCTTTGTTTTGCTGCAAAGGTCGAACACTTTTTGCCGCCACTGTTGTCCAGTCATGGGTAAAAATTTTTGTGACTGAAAGTCTCGAGTAAGTTGGCCCAAAGAGTTTTTTCTTGCCGTCGTTGCTGGCATTGAATAAAGCGCCGTCGACTAGAAGCAAAAACATTGAAAATTGTTTTCCCTTTCTGGGTTTCCCCGACTCCTTCCTTCCGTTTTCTCCTTTTTGTTGCCACTTCTCCGAAGGCAGAACCTGTGGCACCCTTCCTTATTTTTGTTAAATTCCTCTCGCCTGTCATCTTTCTTTTGGCCAATGCTGCTCCTGCCGCTGCTGCTGCTGCATTTGAAGGACTTTTTGTGCTCGCCAAATGTTATTTCAATGCCTGGGCCACTTTTTGCACCCCCACCGTATCTATATCTGGGGATTGTATTGAAATAAAAGTCCCGAGATGCGCTTCAATGATTTTTGGTTCGTGCAAATATTTTATTGACTATTATTCTGCCTGCTCTTCAGTTCCGTTCGGCCGGCCTTGTCCTTATTGTCCTGTGTGTGTGTGTGTGCGAGTCCTTCAGGGTCTCCGGCTATTTTCCTCACAAGGGTTTATTTTGGCTCTTCGGTGTTTTTTGCTTTTTTTTATTTGTCCGACACACATACATATTTTTGTTGCGCAATTTCGCATTTTGCCAGATAAATGTGAGAGGAAAGCATAGGAAAAACACAAAACTGAATTTATTTTCTTAGAGCAGTTTGCTTGTGCAAATGGAGCAGGAAACTCAATAGGAAGGGGACGGGAAATTGCCAAATTATGAGGAAATTTATGACAAAATTTAAATAATGCGCCAGGCATAAAAGTTAAAGAGGCTTTTAGATGATTTCTTACCTACATTTTTAAATAGAAAGAAAAACTAAAATTGTTGCTAAATTGTTGTTGCTAAAATTGTTGTTTTTTATTGTTGCATCAGGATTTGTAGGGGTAGGGTATGCTGCCATAGGGCAGTCCGTAGGGTGGTGCAGCATGGGGTGGACCGGAGTAAGGATATCCGTAGGAAGAGTCCTTGGCCGCAGCTATTAAGGCCATCAGGCACACGGTGACTATGAAAGCGATGCACTTCATGTTGACTTAAAGGCAGACTGCAGTTCTCTAGCCTCATAGCAGCGGTTTTATATACTCTGAGCTTTGTAAAAATAATAAAAAATTGTCTAGCTAAGCACTGATAGGTATTCAGTTGAAATCCATTAATGGGGCTATTTTTTTGCTTATTCAACGAAAAGCAAAAATACCTAGAAAAGGGGTACTGAATTTCACAGAAATTAAAATGCAAAATAATTAAAAGATTAAAATAAACAGAGTGATTTATGATAAATTCACATTCGTTGCATAACTACGATGTAGTAGACGGAAATTGACTTTTTTCTGTGTCCCTTGGACACTTAAATGGTCAAATGTGCAAGTCTTTATCTAAAGTTTTATAGCATTTGCGAAATAAATATCGTGTTTCGGACCATTCCCCTTCTCTTCGACCCGTAAACTCGAATGAATGGCGGCAATTATAACATTTAGCACGCATTTCTGTTCAGCTAACACACAGCTCATTTATCATCATGACGGCATGTCTATCTGTGCAGTGAAAAAAATATTTTTAAATAATATTT
>JAEIII010015866.1:0-11510 GCA_018905755.1 Drosophila ohnishii | reverse complement strand
CCGCGCACAGGGTGATGCACACCGTACGGTCTGCCTGATCCCGGCTTCCGCGCACGGCACCAACCCGGCCTCTGCCCAGATGGCGGGTATGCAGGTGGTTGTGGTCAGGTGCGATGCGGGCGGTAATATCGACCTTGACGATATGCGGGCCAAAGTGCAGGCGCACGCTCGTGATCTGGCTGCGGTGATGATCACTTACCCCTCCACCCACGGCGTGTTTGAAGAAAGCATGCGTGAAATCTGCGATCTGGTGCATGAGGCCGGTGGTCAGGTGTACGTGGATGGCGCGAACATGAACGCACAGGTCGGTCTGGCGCGCCCGGCGGATTACGGCGGGGATGTCAGCCACTTCAACCTGCACAAAACCTTCTGCATTCCGCATGGCGGCGGTGGTCCCGGCATGGGGCCGATTGGCGTGCGTGCCCATCTGGCGCCGTTCCTGCCCGGCAATCCGGCGGATGCAGGCACGGATCTCGCGGTGAGTGCCGCCCCGTTTGGGTCTGCGTCGATCCTGCCGATCTCATGGGCTTATATCCGCCTGATGGGGGATGAAGGTCTTCAGCGCGCGACACAGGTTGCCATCCTGAATGCCAACTACATTGTCAGCCGTCTGGCCGGGGCATATTCCGTGCTGTATCGCGGGGCCAAAGGCCGGGTGGCGCATGAGTGTATTCTGGACCTGCGCCCGCTGAAGGATAGTGCTGGGGTCACGGTGGACGATATGGCCAAGCGTCTGGTGGATTACGGCTTCCATGCCCCCACGGTCAGCTTCCCGGTTGCAGGCACCTTCATGATCGAGCCGACAGAATCTGAAGGGAAGGCGGAACTGGACCGCTTCTGTGATGCCATGCTGGCAATCCGTGAAGAAGTGCGCGCGATTGAAGCGGGCACGCTCACGGCGGAAGAGTCCGCTCTGCGCCATGCGCCGCATACGGCCAGCGTTGTCACGACAGAGCCCTGGGCGCATGCCTATGCGCGTCAGGACGCCTGCTTCCCGCCGGGGGTAAAGGCTGCCAGCAAATACTGGCCGCCGGTTGGGCGGATTGATAACGTGCATGGGGACAAGAACCTGATCTGTTCCTGCCCTGATATTGCGGAATGGATGGAATAAAACCCTCTGCCCGGACGCAGGCGTCCGCCAGAAGTTTTGAGAAAAGGCGGCTCCGGAAGGGGCCGCCTTTTTTGTTGAAACGTCGTGTGAGGGGGAGATAAATCTCGTCTCAGGCCAGCAGACGGCGCACGCCTTCTACAACATCCCGATGCGCTCTCTCGGCCAGTGGGGACGCCAGCAGGTCAAAACCATGCACAGCGCTGGCGTAAACAATCAGGTCCGTTGGCACGGCGGCTTGCCAGAGGCGGTGCGCAAACGTCACATCTTCATCCCGGAACAGATCAAGTGACCCGGTGGTGATAATGGTGGGCGGCAGGCCGGACAGATCTTTCATAAAAGCAGGGGATAAATAACCAAACCGGGGATCATCTTCCCCCAGTGTGCCGCGCACGGCAGCCCATGCGTGCCGGTTCTGCGCCCGGGTCCAGACAAATTCTCCTGTTGTCGGATCATCAGAGACCGCGTCCGGGCCGCCGGTGCGCAGGTCCAGCATGGGATAAATCAGGAACTGCCCGCAGAGTGGCACCTGCTTGCGGTCCCGTGCCAGAAGGGCCGTTGCGGCAGCAAGGCACCCCCCGCCACTATCCCCCATGACAATAATCCGGCTGGCTTCCACGCCGAGTTCCCCGGCATGGGTGTGCAGCCACACAAGGGCTGCATAAGCATCTTCCAGCCCGCCGGGGAAGGGTGTTTCCGGGGCCAGACGATAATCCACCGACACAATAAGGGCTCCCGTTTCCTGCGCCAGTCGGTGGAGGGTTCCGGCCTGCATGTCCGGCGTGCCCGCAATCATTCCGCCGCCGTGGATGTAGAGAATGGCGGGTGTGGTCTGGGCCTGCGTCTCCGTGGGGCGGAACAGCAGCACACGCACCTGCGGCGCGTCTTTCGGCCCAGCAATGGTCCGTTCCTCGTAAGAGACTGAAGCCGAATTGAGCAGACTGGCCGTGCCTTCCACCAGCGTGCGCCGGAAATCCTTCAGGTCGTCTTGGTCCGGGTCAAAGGCGGGGAAAGAACCAACCAGATCGCGTTGTCCGGCATCCACCAGCGGGAGGGTTGTCATGCGGCCTCTCTTTATCTTTTTATTGAAAATATCAATAACAGTATCAATCTCTGTGTATGCGGGCACAGATGTCCGTAAGAGTATAAGCAGCCCAAGCTGAGAGTCGGGTCACAACTCTGTGTCTGCGTTTGTGCTGCTGATCTGGTATTTTCAGAGCCGGTAAAACGAGGCGCCGAATAAGGAAAACGGTCATGGCAGAGCGCACCCACGAGGCTTCCCGCACACCTGACACATGGTTTGCCGCGCGGCGCTATGGCTACGGCGCGGGGCGGCCCGTAAGTTGGCAGGGCTGGGTGACGGTCGGCGCATTCCTGTTCGTAACACTGGGCTCGACTCTGGGCATGGTGGTCCTGCGCCCGGAAAGGCCGCTTGTTGCCCTGCTGGTGGCCAATGGCATCAACCTGGTGGCCGTCGGGCTTTTCCTCTGGGTCTGCAAAACCAGAACCGCAGGCGGCTGGCGCTGGAGATGGGGTGAGAAGGACTAAGAAGCCTCAGCCTTAGTTAGGATACCCTCACCCGTGGTGTCGGCGCGGGTTTCTTAAGAGACATTTTGTGCTCTCTATTCCGCGTTCCGTACCGGCCCGGCCCGCAGGGAGAACCGGGTGATTTCCGGGGGGCAGGCAATGCGGAGGGCAAAGCCGGGCCACAGGCCTGTGCCGTTGCTGACATACAGCGTCATGCTGCCCACATCATAACGGCCGGAAACAAAGCCGTTATTGCCTCGCGCAACCAGCCGGGCGAGACCCGGTAACATGCCCCCATGCGTATGGCCGGAGAGTTGCAGGGCCACTCCCTGCCCGGCGGCGTTCTGGGCCATGCGGGGCTGGTGGTCCATCAGCACCACCGGGGCATGGGCAGGACGACCGGCAAGGGCTGCGTCCAGATCCGGCCCGGTCTGTCCATGCGCCGGTGCGGAGAGGTCCGTCACACCGGCCAGCACCACAGAGTCTCCGTTGCGGGTAAGCACGGTATGGGCGTTGAGCAGCATGGTCATGCCGAGGCCGGAGAGGTGATTGATCCAGTCGTTATAATCGAAAAAATATTCGTGGTTGCCGGGAATCGCAAAGACGCCATCTGGCGCATGCAGGTTTTTCAGCGGGGCAATATCAGCGCGGCGCATGGCAACTGAGCCGTCAATAAAGTCCCCGGTCACAACAATCAGATCGGCTCCGGCAGCATTGGCGCGGGTAACAACAGCCTGTGTCCACCGCGTGGAGAATAAACGGCTGATATGCAGATCACTGAGCTGAAGCAGGCGATACCCTTCAAAAGCAGGGGGCAGGCCGGGAATGGTCACCGTCACATCCCGGACGGGGGGAACGCGGATAGCCCCTGCGACCGCAATGGCTGCCACCGCCCCTGCCGCAAGAGCTGCGGTGATACGGTAGGAATCGGGAATGAACACAAAATGCCCGCGTATAACGGTCTCTGCCAGTTCGCCCACATCCAGCGCGATCTGAAAAAGCGCTAAAAACAGAATGGCCCCAAAAGCCCAGTTAAACAGGATAATGAGGGGGCGCGGAAACTCCGGCACAAAAACGGAGCCGGAGGACAGCTTACACCAGAAGAGATACTGGGAAGCCGCCAGCATAAGGGCTGCCAGAGGGATTTTTAACGCCAGAGGCAGGGTCAGCGGCCAGAGCCAGTTCAGGATCACGATCAGGCACGGCAGAGAAGCAGTCAGCAGCAAAGGGATGGGTTTCCTTAACGGGTGCGGCAGCGGGGTGGGCTGAAAAGCCTTCAGCGGAGGGTGGCAAGTGAGTATTCCCTGCTTTTGGCGTGCTGTCTGCTTTTCATCTCATCCAGAATCCGGTCAAAAACATCAGGGCTGCCAAGGGCTCGTGCCAGCACAATGGCCCCCTGAATCCCGGCTACAATCTGCTCAGCCTGTTCCTGCGCGGCCTGATCGGTCTGGCAGACGGGTCGCAATGCCACTGTAAGCGTCTCTACCCAGCGGGCAAAATATGTCCGGATAGCGGTGCTGAAGCGGTCCCGGCTGTCACTCAGCCCCAGCAGACCGACCAGACACACCCGCTGGCCGGAGGCAAAATAGATCCGCACATTTTCAAACATGGCCTCAATAGCCGTTGCCGGAGAGGCGGAGCTTTGCAGCGGGTGAAAGATTTTCTCTTCAAACCAGTGGTCAATACTGGCCAGAACCGAGGCCATCATCTCCTCTTTCCCGCCGGGGAAAAAGTGATACAGGCTGCCTTTCCCGAGGCCTGTTGCCTGAGAAATCAGGCTCAGGCTTGCGCCCTCATAGCCATGCTCCCGGAAGACTTCGGCCAGCAGAGGGAGACTATCGGCTTTTTCCGCCACAGTGCGGGCCATGGCGTTTAAAAGCCCAGCGCGCTGAGGGAAGGGAAGTCATCCGGGCGGCGAGGGCCGGTCCAGAGCAGTTTACGGTCGGCCTGAAGGATCGGCAGATCATTGATGGACGCAATCCGCCTGCGCATCAGCCCGTTTTCTTCAAATTCCCATAATTCATTGCCGTAGGACCGGAACCACTGGCCTGTGCTGTCATGCCATTCATACGCAAAGCGCACCGCCACGCGGTTCAGCCGGAAGCCCCAGAGTTCCTTAACCAGACGATAGTCCTGTTCCTGCTGCCATTTGCGGGTCAGGAACGCGAGAATTTCGTCTCGCCCTTCAATAAATTCAGTCCGGTTGCGCCAGAAACAGTCCGGCGTATAGGCCTGCGCAACATGGGCCGGGTCCCGGCTGTTCCACGCATCTTCCGCTGCGCGGACTTTTTGCGGGGCGGTCTCTTCCGTAAAGGGGGGCAAGGGAGGTTTTATCATGTGGGCCTCTGTACCGATTGGTTTATAGTTTACCTATCAGTACAAAATGCTCTGGTGCAAGAGAAACCGCAGGCACAAAAAAACCGCCGCCGGTAAACCGGGGCGGTTTTAGGGGATGGGCCTGTAAGACGGATCTTACTGCTGGCCATCAAACGTAATGGTGTTGTCCTGTGCGCCACTGGTAATGGGGTGCGCGTTTTCCGGGGCCTGTGCCAGCTGGGTTTCCCCGCCCTGCATCTGGGTCTTTTTCGCCCAGGCCGTCATGACTTCGTTGCGGCTGCTGCTGCCATGGCTGCCAGCGCTGCGCGGGTAGATAAAGCCGTAGGTCGGGTAAATGGAGCCGTAAGTGCCAGAGCGGTTGTTCAGGGCAACGCGCACAGCGGACCAGTCATTGTTGGGGGAGACGTCAATCACCGGAACATTGTGGCTGATGCCAGCCTGCGCCCAGTGAGACTGATCGATAATAATCGTGCGGCTGTTTACCACACTGCGCACTACAGCCACATGACCCAGCGGCATGCGGCGGATGCTGCGGAAGTTCAGAACGCTGCCAGCTTCCGGTGCGTTTCCGCGGTCATACACGCCAGCGGCGTTGTGCCACCAGTCCCGTGCATTGCCATGCAGCATCACATCAGAAGCGGTTTTAGCATAGGCAACACACTGAATGACGTGACCACCGCCATAGCTGCGGCGGACTGAAAAACGGCGGCCTGATGCCGGGTGCCAGCGCCCACCGGCATAACGCCCTGAGGCATGGTAGGACGCGGTGGAAAAGGTGATTTTATGGACGGAACCATTCCGGTGCCCGTGGCTTACTGTATGGCGGGCCTTGGCAGAGGCAGACTGTGTGAAGGCAGATAACGACAGAAGAGAAACAACGGCCATCGCGAGCTTGAATTTTCCGGGCCGTCTCTGTCGCATGTCAGCGTGCCTTCTCTGCATCACGGTTCAGTCAATGTAGAAACAGGTATAAACATCTGCGCAAGTCAGGCAAGCGCTCATTGCGGGGCAAATTCGCATGGAGGTGGGTTTGCTGAATCATCCACCTCAAAAACAGGAAAATAGGAATATATTCCTATACCCTGCCACGACATTGCCTGAATTACCGGCTTCCCGGCCAGAGGGGTAAAAGGTTGCTCTTCTGTTCCGGCTCCGTGGATTCGACCTTGCTGTGGCATAGATGTCACGCAAAGCCGACACACACGGAGCCGGAAAAGGACGGATTATTTCGTCGTCACAACCATGATTTCGACCAGAATGCGCGGGTCGGCCATGACAGCCTGAACGCAGGCGCGGGCCGGGGCAGCGTTTTCCGGCAGCCATGCGCTCCAGATCTTGTTCAGGGCATCACGGTCTTTGATGTCCTTCAGCCAGATCTGGGCCTGAAGCAGGCGGGTGTTGTCCGTGCCGTGCTGCTCCAGCAGAGTGTCGAGCTGTTCCAGAATGTCACGGGTCTGGCCTTCCGCATCAGCGTCCAGATTACGGGCCACAACGCCCTGTGTGAAAATAAAGCCGTGATACTCAACCGCAGCAGACAGAATCGGGTTGGGGTTGGTGCGCAGAATTTTGCTCATAAGACTCTCTCAGGTTTTCAGCACAGAGGCTGGCCGGCTCCGTGCCGGCAAGCCTTCAGTTTTCAGGGCGTGCGCCCATGTGGTCAACCGGGGCCGGTGCAGAACGTGCATAGGCGGCCAGCCGTTCCGGCGTGTCAAAATCCACCAGTTCGTTTGCAGAGGCCAGAATCCGATGCACGGCGGGCCCCAGTGCGCGCAGAATCGCCCGTCCGCCCTGATCTCCCTGCACGGCGGTAAGGGCAGAAAAGTGTGAGGCATTCCACACAACCGGGTTGCCGGGTTTGCCGTCTCCCCGGTCTGGCGCCGTTGCGGGGGCGTTAAACAGGGCATGGTCGCGCAACAAAGCGTTCAGCAACGTGACGGAAACCAGCGGCATATCGCCCAGACACACAAGCAGGGCGGAGGCCTGCGCTGCCTGTGCGGCCGCAATGCCGACTCGCAGTGAGGCGGAAAGTCCGTCCGCCGCATCCTGCGCAATCCGGAACTCCAGCCGCGGCGTGGCCGGGAAAGCCGTGCTGATAAGAGAAGACAGGTCAGGCCGGTCAGGGGGCAGGATCACCACCACCTTGCTGACGGTGCTGGCCAGAACGGTGGCCGTTGTGCGCACCAGCATGGGCACGCCCTGAGCATCTTTGGCCAGTAGTTTATGAGCCGGTGCCGTGCGGGAGGAGCGTCCGGCCGCCAGAATAACGGCAATCGGCGCCCCGGCGCAGGGTTCTACCACCCCGGATGCTCCGCCAGTGCCGCCTTGCGCCGCACGGCAACAATCTGCGCAAGAATGGAGACGGCGATTTCTTCCGCGCCAATCGCCCCGATCGCCAGCCCGACGGGGCCATGGATGCGGCTGATCTCCTGCTCGGAAAAGCCAATTTCCCGCAGGCGTTCCATCCGGCTGGCCTGCGTTTTGCGGGAGCCGAGCGCGCCAATATAAAAAGCAGGGCTTTTGAGCGCTGCTTCCAGCGTCGGATCATCCAGCTTGGCGTCATGCGTCAGGGTGACAATGGCGGTCATGGAATCCACGCCTAGTTCGTCCAGTGCGTCATCCGGCCAGTCTGTCAGCAATGTTGTGCCGGGAATAAAGCCGGGGAAGCGTTCCGGTGTGGCAAGTGCTGAGCGCGGGTCAATCACCACCGGAGAAAAGCCCGTCATGCGGGCCAGAAGGGCGAGGTGCTGGGCAATATGCACAGCCCCCACAATCAGCAGGCGCGGCGGCGGGGTGAGCGGCTGCAAAAACCAGTGATGCCCCTGTGCGTCGGGTTCATTCGCACAGCGGCCGGAGGCCACGGCTGTTCGCACAGCCTGTGCCAGTTCGGGCGGAAGGCCTGACGGCACGGAGTCGCTGTCCGGATCAGAGATTAAAAGATGTTTTACACCGTCCAGCGTGCGGGCCAGCACGGCAGGCCGTCTGGCGTTCTGATACGCACAGGCGTCAGCCAGAACATTCTCTGGCAGGGTGCCGGAGGGGCAGGCCGGGGACCGCACCGCTTCTACCAGCACATCCAGCTTGCCACCGCAGGCCAGCCCGACCTCCCACGCGCGGTCGCTGCTGACACCATAAGACAGAACCTCAGGGGCCGCTCCGTCCATAATAGCCTGCGCTGCCGTAATCACATCCGTTTCCACACAGCCACCGCTGACGGAGCCTTCCACCCGCCCCGTGCTGCTGATGGCCATCAGGCTTCCAGCCGGGCGCGGGGAACTGCCCCATGTTCCCACCACCGTCGCAAGAGTCACGGCATGGCCTTCCCGCACCCATAAAAGAGCATGGTCCAGCGGGGTCAGTGGCTGAGGGCCTGAAAGCGGGCCGGGTGAGGAGACAGTCATAACCTCCAGCCTATACCAGTCCTTGCCTGTAGTGCCCACGGAAGGAACGTGGGGTCAGGCCTGTCTTTGTGGAAGGTTTCCGCGCTGAGGGGGGCTTGATACCCAGAGAGGGGACGCCCATGTCATAACATGAGTGCTATTGAGAGACTGAGGAGTATTTTATGATTGAATCACAAGACGGCCGCGTCATTTACGTTGTGGCTGATGGCGGGAAAGTCCGCTTCCTGCATGATGGTCAGGGCAAAATGCACGACGTGCAGGATTTTGACAGCGAAACGCACGAAGCGACTCCGGGCAAACTGCCTTCAGGCGCCACGCCGAAAGATGCTGCCAAGGATGGCTTTGCCCGCGTCGTGGCTGACCGTCTGAATGCGCTGGTCAACAGCGGCAAGACGATTGACGGTTTCGTGCTGGCCGCTCCGGCCCCCGTGCTGCATGAAATCCGCGAACATCTGAGCAAGCCTGCCGCCGCCAAGCTGATCAAGACCTTTGATAAGGATCTGACCAACATTCCGGCACATGATCTGCGCAAGCATTTCGATATCCCGGCAACGGGCTGGGTTCTGCCGTCCTGATCTTCTGAGTTCAGGAATCAGATCTGAAAAAACTGCCCGTGCTCTGCATGTGGCAGTTTTTTTTATGGAAAACCCTTTAAGGTAAAAGGGAGGGGGCAGTCCTTCACCCGAGGCTCGTCTCCGTTGTCTTGCAGTGTTACAGGAAGGACTCTGACGTCTTGCATTTAGTATATCCCGACATGCAATTGCAGGTTCTGCCTGTCACCCCGTTTCGCCAGAACTGTTCTCTCCTGTGGGATGAACACACCCGGCACGCTCTGGTGGTGGACCCCGGAGGGGATGCGGATTTTCTGATGGAGGTCATCCGCCAGCGTGGCCTGACGGTCGATGCGATTCTCCTCACGCATGGTCATCTGGATCACGCCGGAGGAGTCGCACCCCTGTGCCGCGCTCTGGCGGCAGAGCAGGGCAGCGCGCCGGAAGTCATCGGGCCGGACAAACGGGATGAATTTCTCTTGTCCTCCATTGTCGAGCAGGCCCGCCATTTCGGTCTGCCGGGGCTGGAAAATGCCACAGTGGACCGTTACACGCAGGATGGAGACCGTGTGGAACTGCTTGGCCGCAGTTTTCTCGTCCGCCATATTCCGGGCCACACCCCCGGCCATGTGGTGTTTGTGGATGAAAAAGCCCGTTTTGCGTTTGTGGGGGATACCCTGTTCCGGGGCACAATCGGGCGCACGGATTTCCCTTATGGAAATGGTTCCCTTCTCATAAGTCAGCTAAAAGAGAAATTACTTCCCCTTGGGGATGATATCGTCATTATGCCCGGGCACGGTGGCTCAACTTCGTTGGGTGAGGAACGCGCGAACAACCAGTTCTTCCGTGCAGGCTAACAGGAGTTTGTGAGTGAAACAGGGTATTTGCGGCATGCTGGCCGCCTGCCTGACAGCAGGTCTGCTGTTGGGGGCTGGTCCGGTCCGGGCCGAAGAGATGGGGGAGCCCACTCAGGCTCAGGCAACCCTGCCGAAGGAAAACCTCGCAATCGCCTCGGCGAACGGTCGGCATGTCTTTTCGGTAGAGTTGGCTAAAACACTGCGTCAGCAGCAGGTGGGGGAAATGTTCCGCACAAATCTGCCTGCGGATAACGGGATGCTGTTCCTGTGGGCCACACCACAGCAGAGCGATATGTGGATGGAAAATACGCTGGTCCCGCTGGATATCGTCTTTATCGGGACGGACCACCGGATTCAGGCCATTGCAGAAAACGCTGTGCCGCGCAGTCTGGCCCATATCAGCAGCCATGGGCCGGTTACAGCCACGCTGGAACTGGCGGGCGGTGTGACGGCAAAACTTGGTATTACTGTGGGCGATAAGGTGGAAGCACCGTCTCTGGAGAAAAAATCCTGACGCGAAGCGTTCTGTCCGGGGGGTGCGCACAGCCCCGGCAGCGGGGGTATAACGGGGCAGTAACGTGACGTTTTTAGTAACCGGGGCAGCCGGGTTTGTTGGCTATCATGTCAGCCGGGCGCTTCTGGAAAGAGGGGAGCGGGTTATCGGGGTCGATAACCTGAACCCGTATTACAGTCCCGCTCTCAAGCAGGCGCGTCTGGAACGGCTTGGGCAGTCATCGGGATTCGTTTTTCATCACCTTGATCTGACCAATCCTGACGGGCTGGAAACGCTTGCCGCGCGGGAGCCGGATATTCGCGGCATCTTCCATTTCGCGGCACAGGCGGGCGTGCGCTATTCCATGCGGGACCCATACGTCTTTGCGGACAGTAATGTGCTGGGTCATGTGGCCGTGCTGGAATTTGCCCGCAAGCTGAAGCGGCTGGACCATCTGGTCTATGCTTCGTCGTCTTCCGTCTATGGGCGGAATACCAGCATGCCGTTCCGGGAGACGGACCGTGTGGATGAACCCGGGTCTTTCTATGCCGTGACCAAGCGGGCCGGAGAACTGGCGTCCTCCACCTACAGCCATCTTTACGGGCTGCCGCAGACAGGCCTGCGGTTCTTTACGGTCTACGGGCCGTGGGGGCGCCCGGATATGGCCTATTACAGCTTTGCCCGTGCCATTGCGCAGGGGGAGGATGTCACCCTGTATGAAGGGGACGGGCTGGCGCGGGACTTCACATATATCGCAGATGTGGTGGCAGGTGTTCTGGCGGTATTTGAGCGGCCACCAGCCGCAGGTGAGGCGCGGGTGCTGAACATCGGCAACCACCGGCCAGAATCCGTGCGGTATCTTGTTTCCCTGCTGGAAGCAGAGCTGGGCCGTAAGGCAAACCTGCGTCTCCTGCCGCGTCCTCAGGCGGACGTGGAAAAGACATGGGCCAGCATTGACGCCATTCAGTCTCTGACAGGCTGGCACCCCACAACCGTGCTGGAAGAGGGCGTGCAGCGTTTTGTGTCCTGGTTCCGCACGTATGAAAAGCTGACCATAAACGTCTAAATCCATAAGATGGATTTTCTTTAATGATTAAAAGGGGGGCCTTAAGGGGCTTTCCCGGTGGGGTAAAAACCGATTCAGCCCCGGTTCCCCGCCATTTTGAATAAAATTTCTAAGCGTGTTGACAGTGTGTGTCTGATCGCTTAGAAACCGCTTCACCGGACGAGATGACGGTT
>JAEIII010015832.1:0-20648 GCA_018905755.1 Drosophila ohnishii | reverse complement strand
AATTAAAAAAAAAAAAAATAAATATAGAAAAACATTGAAAACAAAGAAATAAATATATAAAAAAAAAATAAATTATAAAATAAACTTGAACCTCCAGCGGCCAAGTTAAAAATGAAAATAAATTCAGAGCGAAAGAAACTAGAGCAGGTAAACTTTCAATGTTACTATCGATACCATCGAGACAGCAATTTTTATTTCTTATCTATCGATATTTGAACTTTATAGACTTGGGAAACTCTAAAATGTTCAATACTTTACTCGAATTTTATATGTTTACATAAGCAACCCTGCAACCTTCTTCTTTATACAACAATTTTGCTGCTCTTGGTATTTTTTCTAATTTCAATTTTTATTTTATTGTTTAGGAAAAGTAGTTTGGGAACTTAAATACATTGTAAAACTACCAAAATAAATATATCATTCATTTTTACCAATATTTGATGATTAGTTTAAGAACTTAATTTTAAATAAAGAAAATTGTAAATAAAATGGAATCAATTTTTCGTTTTTGAGTCCAAATGGAGTAAATACATCAAGACTCAGTTATTTACCTTCATTTAAAATTAGAAAAGATATTAAAAAAAATTTCTGACACTAAAATGTAATAAGTTAGGCTAAATAACTGCCTTAAGTGAATATTACGAATCTGATTTAATATTCTTTATTAATTACAACCACACTCACATTCTTTGTTCTTGTCCATGGCCGGCTGCAGTGGACTGGAATCGACGATGGCCTTTGGCGGCGACTGCCTGGCATCGTAGCAATCCGAGTTGTTGCCATCATCGCTGCTGCCCAGGAACGTTGCATGCAACCGCTGTTCACCTGAAAACAAACAAAGAAAAGCAATTAATAAAATATTTCATATTATCTTATATTATTAATTCTAATAACTCACCTTCCGACATGTCGTCGTAGGCCTCGTGCAGCAGTATTATGTCCTGAAAGGTATGCTCCAAGGCCTTGCCGCTCAGCCGGGTGGCCAGGAGTCCGCTGCAGGCGGCGCTCGATATGAGCTCAACGGTGGTCAGCGGCGAGGTGGAGATGGTGGCCAGCAGCGAGGAGCTGCCGTTGCCACTGCCTCCGCTACCGCTGCTGCTGCTGCTGCTGCCGCTGGTACTGCTGCTGCTCCCGCTGCTCAGGCTATGTAGCGAGGCGGACTTGACCAACTGGCCCACCTTCTGACTGCCGTTGTTGTTGCCGATCTTTTGGGTAGCCTTCAGTGTCCTGGACAGGCTCTTTGTCGGCGACGTGGAGGTGGATTTGTTGAGAAACCGGCTAGCCGTCGCTGCACCGGCTCCTTTGGCACTGGAACTGGAGTGGGAGCTGCTGCTACTGCTGCTGCTGCAGCTGCTCAGGCTGCTGCTAATGGATTTTTTCGATGAGTTGGAACTGACGGAGGAAGCGGGCGAGGCCGACGATGAACTATGGCCCAGGATCACCGCCGTTTGCTGCTGCTGCTGGTGCTGTTGCTGGAGTGTATTTGTGGCGAGCTTGGTGTCAATAGTAATGGGTATGACACTGGTGGCCACCAGTTGGTGGTGCTTCTGCTGGGCCAGCTGCTGGTGCTGCAGGTGCTGCTGCTGCTGCTGCTGCTTGGAGGCGGGTACTCCGCCGGCCGAGCCCTGGAACCAGCTGGGAAAGTTGCCCTTGAGCGTGTCAATTAGATCCTGATCGAGCGTTAAACGCCACGATGCAGGTGCTCCGTCCACGCTCTGCGTAGACTCTGGAAAAATTATAAAGAAAAAAGGAGAGTTAATATTTGGCAAGAGCTTTTAAAATAAATAATATTATATATCTCTGTCTTGTCAATTCCCTAAACATTTATTATGATCAACTGCTGGTTCTGCCTTGCTGCCCGCTGGTGTACTTTGGTATTTATGCTAAGCACTGCCAAGTAACCTAGTTTCATGGCCTGAAGCATAGGCAAAACAATCCCCAAACCCCTTGGACCACCCCCAACCGGATGGGACATAGAAAACATAGCAAAGCGCGTACTTGGTATTTATTTTTCAAATTCTTTTCTATTTCGCCTCGCCTGCGATTTTGTGGCACTTTTTGGCTAGAGAATTGCCTGCGGCAAAAAAAAGCAGCTACAGATACAGATATATCGAGATATACTCTGAGCTGCGCCGAGTTATACATAGACGCTTATAAATTTATAATTGCAATTTGCCGAATCACTGGGCGCTGCTGCTGATGCTGCACTTACTCGTAACTGGTGGCGACAGTAATGCGCGAGTTGAAATGCGACGAAAATCTTGGCACTCGACGGCATTGCATCATGCGAAAGCGACATTCCCAGACACGCCTCGGATTATGCAATATTTCGCGCGGCAATAAAGCGACTATTTTCGACCAGATAGCGGTATAAATAAATAGGTGCCACTAGAAGAAGTACCTCGGACAATAATGGCCAAAAAACCTTTTCGCTAGACACATGACTGACATGCACTTGTCAAATGTTCGGCTATTTTTGGCCCTGTTTTGTGTTTCCTTTTCCTTTGATTGTTATTTTAGTAAAGCTTAAAAAGGTCTGCTTACATTGTTGTTGCGCAGCAAAATATATACACGTGCAGATCAGTCAACATATTTTTGGTAAAATTAATGAATGAAATGCCAATGAACAAGCACTTAAGAATTATAGTCTAAATTCTCAGCTTAAGCGGAGTTCCTTAAATAAGGTAAAAATATGGAAATGTATTTGAAAATGAATATACTAATAGATTATTTATCTTGTACTTTGATCTTAAAGCCAGCATTATTTTAAATCAGTTAATGTAATAATTGACTCTTAAACTCCTCCATGATAAACAATAACTTGGGAAATAAAAACACCACCTTATAATTGCTTAACCTATTTACTCAGTTGCCTACAAATCCAACAAAATAGCACATTCCCTTTCTTTTAAGAAAACTAACTTTACCAAAAAACAAATTTGAGATGTTTCTTTTTCCAAGTGTGGATATTTTTAGAGATCTCATCGAAAATTGTCGCATTTAGGTCGCCTCCAAATCTCTTTCTCTAACACTTTCTGTGCGCTGCGTGGGCCGAGAAACTGTGACACTTTCTGCTTTTCTGCCCCGCCTGTCTTGTTTGTTTATCTAAACTAAATTTAAAAATTGCCAAGCAAATAAATAGATAACTGTGCCGTTCGCTGCATTTGCATTTTGCATTTTGCATTTGCATTTTTGCTTAAGCATTTGCTGCGACATTTATTGGTCATTAAGGCGAGCGCCAGAGCGAATTCAAAAGCATGCTTTCGCAGCAGCAGCAGCAGCAGCAGCAGGGAATAGCAAAAGCAACAGGCGAGCCAGCAAACAAACAAAACAAACATACCGGGCAACCCAACCGAGCAGCGAACTGCTAGTAACATCACCATGCGACGCCACCAACAACTTGGCAGCTGAAGCAGTAAAAGAAACACTATTGCACCAGCAGGACACACAGAAAAAAAATTAGTTCTCTTAGGAACTGGTATTAAAATTAGAAATCTTCTAAACTAATTTCGATGGCAGTTTGTTTATTTTAAATTCTGAATAAATAAGTTTTAATTATACTTTTTGCAGGAAAAAGGTGCAAAGTAAGTTAGAAACCTACAAATTTTTCTCTGTGCACTTTAGATGCCTGCCCCAATCTTTGCGCGTGTGTTTGGTGGCGCGACATGTTGTGCACACGCAGGCACTTGCCACATGGCACATGCCCTGAGATAGAGGGTATCGAGATGAGGGACGAGAAGGAGAAGCCAAAGACCCACCACTACCCAAAGCCATTGCCAATTCTATTTTCGCCACCAGCAGCCAGCAGCAGTGAATGCAAGTGGTTTCTCTTGGCCAAGATGTCCACCGGGTAGACTCCTTCACCTCCTCGCCCTCGTCCTCGTCTTTCGCTTTGTCTGTGCCCCTACCACACCCCACCTTCCAACAGAACAACAACGCCTTGGTCATTACAATTTGTCAACGGGGCGTATGCGCAATGCTGAAGCTGTTGGTGCTGTCGCTGAAGCAATGACAAAACAATTGAATTGACAAAAGGAATCGAGAATGAAAAGGAAACCGCTGCTTCAAAGCGAAAATTAATGAATCGGAAAGAACAATTGAACAGCCGGGGAAATTGGCCAGAATTAGTTGGCTTAAAATATGCTAAACTAAATATAGAAAGCAGCAGAAAACAGAAGGGGAATTGGAAGTAAATAGAAAAGGAAGAGATTTTTCTTTTAAAATTTAAATAGAGAAACTTATATCTTTGTAGTTGTAAATTAATTATTAAATATATATTATACGATTTATGTAGTTTCCCAATTAAATTAGACCAAATATAGTAACCGTATCAATTCCCCTTAAATTTTCCGCTCTTAAATCAAAAAATGTTGCCATTTTCTGCACCACTTGTTGCCATTATGTAAATTATAATCAAAGGAAAGCATATGCGGCAACCCTTTGATGAATCAATAAATAGAACAAATACACACCCAGCAAAACACACACACACACAGAGACAATTTTCCAGAGATGTTGACAAAACTATAACCTTGAGTGTGAATAATATAGAGACACACCCACACCCACACCCAGACACAGTGGAACCCAAGGGAGCGAAACAGTTTGAAAAATAAAGGACTTTTGGCCCGAGCACTTAGTTTGATTTCATGGCCAAAAGCAAGGACAAGGACTTGTAGCTTCTAGGACTACTATGCTCCATGACCAGAACTAATCATTCAAAGCGGAGCCGAGCGGAAGTTGTGGCGGAAGTTGTAGCCCAAGAAGTGTGTGTGTATGTTTCGAGGGGGTGTGTGCGTGTGTGTGCGGTAGTTTGGCATGGTTACTTCGGAGTAAACATCAATTATGTATGCTGGAATGCCAGCAGCCATACACGAATCAACGCGCCGCAAAGTATGCTACATTGCGGTTGCCTCTATCCGTGAGTGTGTGCGTGTGTATGAGTGTGTCGACCAACTTCCTTTTTGGCAAAGGAAACAGGAAACAGGATGCTGTTAACGTTACAATTCGACATAATCGATGCTTGTCGTACGAAGAGGTCGCATTTAACCTGGCAATTTGTCAGTGGCTGCATAAACATTAACTTTAATTTGCAGTTTATCTTCTCCTGGTCCACCTTCCCAGCGCAATAAATCAGAAAAAATAAATGGAGCGAGCCTTGAAAAGGTACAGAGAGGAAAATTATGCTTAAAAGAATAAATCTATTATTATTTAGATAAGTAATAATTGCCGGATTAAGCTTGTAACCTTCGTAACCCTCTAGAATTCCCTGTTTTCAAGAATATTTTCGGGGCTGGTTCCTTAATTTTATCAAAACAAAAGTGAATATTCCATTTAATATTTGTGTTTGGCCACGTGAATCATCATCATACAAGAATCGGTTGCATTTCAAGTTATGGGAAACGTGCTACCTGATGACTTTTGCACCTCGTGGCAAATCGTGACCACTGGCATTGTTTATTTGTTTCGTTTTAGCGAAAAACAATCTGCGAGATGCGACGTTTTACATATTCATTTGAATGCCAATAACAGCTGCAGCGAACACCGCTGACAGCTTCGACAAGCGAGGATTATGCAAGCGCCATGAATCCCCCAAAAAAATAAAAACCGAAAACCGAGAAAAGAACACCCCCGAAAAAAAAACCGAAAACGAAGAAGGAAAAATCAAATGGATCTGCAGGAGAGGGGCAGAAAACATCGCAGCAATAACAGACGGGAAAACGGAAAATCGCTTGCCATGTGTCGCTGGGTGGGTGTACTATAATGTACATGTAGATGGGGCTGCAAATTGAAACGTATATTTGTAAACAATACGCAGACGTCATAGACAAAACTCATTTAAATGGGAAAAACATCCAGCAACAACAGTTCAACGCCAGAAAATAGTATTACCAACGATCAGTACTAGCAGTTTCAATAAAAAGTACACCGCAGCAAATAGACAAGAAGCCAAGAAGCTTTGTAGATCGTTTATAGAATGCACAGAAAGAAAATGATAAAAAAATAATAATAAAGTAATAAGAAATACATTCTTTAAGGCCTCAAAATGTATTACAGATTTCTTTATAACATTTTGTAAATAATATATTTTACTGTGTGCTTTCAATACGACTGAATAAACGTTCTATCCGTTTTGGTCATAATGCTGTAAACGTGTTTTTCCACTCGCTGTCCGCACTGTCGATCCAAAGATTAATACAATATATAATACGAAACAATCGATGGCGAACGTTATTTTATAGTTTTTAATATGCATAAAGTGGTATTGCCTTTTTTGTGGTACCAGCACCGAACGCCAGAAATTTCGCATGTTATCGCAACTTGACAAGTGTCAGGTAGCTGAGCAGCAAAACAACAACCACAACAACGAACAGCATGTGAACAACAATAACAAATTTCAGGAGCATGTTCCAAAAGATGCGGGGTAAAAACAAAACACAAAAATACAACAACAAAACGTCGGCATTGAAAATTGAAAAATATTATTTTGGTCGTTTTTTCTTTCGGATTTTTGGGCCTCTGGCCTTATCAATGGGAATGAGTCATAACAATTTTTATGTTGGATTTTTTAGTTTGGTGTTTAGTTTTAACGAGTACCAGTTATTATTTCAAAGCTTTAACGAATAAATTGTTGGTTTATCTGCGGGTTTTTTCTTAGAGTTGGTCAACATTTTCACTGGCAACACTCATAAATTTTCACACCTTTTCAATTGGTTTATGAGCTCAAGTGGTTTTCTTATCACTTTCAGTTTGGTCTTTTTTATTATTAATTGTGTGTCGTTTTGTTATTGTTTATTTAGGGGTTTTTGTTTGAAGACGTTTAGTTTAAATTTAAGTCAATATTTAAGGGTTTTATAATGAACTGTATAGCATTTGTTTTATTTCTCAAGTGGCTTTCTTATTAAATCTATTTATTTATAATAGATGTCTTTGCTTTTATTTATTGTGACTATAAGCCCACTTAATACTTTTTAAAATACATTTCTTTTTAAGTTCAAATTTTCTTCTATCATTTTGTTCTAGAATGAAGAATTAAACTCACACCTTTCTTTTAGTTTCAAGGTTTCAAACTGAACTACATATCACTAGAACTTATTTATTCATGTGCATTTCCAGTTTGTTTTTTGTTTATTTTGGAGCTTAGGCACTTTCATATCAGCGCGATAACACAAATCGTTAACTGATTCATTAAGCCACTATCAGTCGGCATGGGAGTGAGAAAGATATAGTTATTTTTATATATATAAATATATAGAGAAACGCTTCTGAAATCGCGTCCAGCGTGGAGAGAGAACACCGGCAAACTGAAGCAAAAAAAAAACTGAATACTGAAACTGGTCGAGCGGCTAATTTTTTTTTGTTTTGTTTTGGGGCACTGGTTGATTGTGGAAAGGGAAGTGACGTTTACCTGACCAACTGACTGAGTGACACAGGTGGGCGTCAACGACTTAACTGGCATTAGCGTTGTGTGACGTTTTCGAACGCGCTCTTGTCACTCTTCAAGCTAAAGTTCTACGGATGCACTGAGAGAAGTTGTATAATTATAATAACCTTATAAAAAAAATTATAAAAAATGTTGGGGATATTAAAAATTACTAACTTATTTATTTGTGAAGGTCATAACCGAGCCACCTTATCAATATTTACTTTATTAGTTATTTCAGCTTAAGGCAAAATAACGATATGTTTTAATTATTTATTGAATAATTATTGTTAAACTTCAGGATGTCTGGGAATTTTAGTCTTGAACCTAAAAACCCCTTATCTTAATTTTTTTATTAATGTGTTATCAATGGTTTATGAAAAAAGGAACAGCATTTTGCAATGCAATCGTGATATATACTGTTGTATAATCTGTAATTATTTTTAAATAGATATATATTATTTTCTGATAATTTTGTTATTTTAATCATTTTTCCTCTCTGTTTCTGTTGACATATTTGTGCCCGCTTTGTAATGATGCCTACTTCTGGTGGCAGTGGCAGTTGCACTTGCCTCTTTCCACACACAAAGGCAGCTAATAAGCGCCAACTGGAAACTAAAATTGAATTAAAGCTGTGTTTTTGTTCAACTGTTGCATGCAAATGAGTTGCGACAACGGCGACTTCAATGCCTGCGGTTTCCAGCCAACCAGTTGTTGCCTTTGCTGCTGCTGCTGATGATGATGATGATGTTGCTCCTGGACGACGTCCGGCTACCTAAACCTGAACAATTGCTCGACAGCAAAAGTCAATTGGGCAGGCACACCCGCAACACACAAGCACACACACCTCTCGAACACCAGGGAGAAGGCTCTCGGCTGCTGTCGGACATGTTTTGCATGCAAAGCTCCCAGTGACGTTGACTGGGCTTTTATGAGCGAGGAGTCTGTTGCATGCGTGTGATGCGTGAATGCACTGGCAGAAAAAGGATACTCAAATAGGCCAGACTTTGGTTTAAAATAATATAAAATTTTTTAAGCCCTAAAAGCAAGTTAAGAAATAAGTAAAAGGGTATAAAATGAGCTATGAATATCCAGCATAACTTTTTTTACATTTTCTTAAAGATAAAATCTACTTTATTCTTCGGTTCTAAAGAGAACCTTTCAAGCTCTATAAAATTTCTTTTTGTGTTCTGTGGGGGCGTGGCCACAGGATGCACTTGCTGCACATTGTAACACTTGAGCATACAATGGCCAGTGGTCAGTGGTCACTAGTTGTGCATTTTTGCCCAAAACACACAATACAACACAACACACACCAATACACACTGGACTGATTGAATTGAAAGTTAATTACAGTAAAAGACAGGTGTTGGTGATATATTCTAGGAAAATGTAATAGAAAATCCCTAACCAAATCGATGTTATCCTTCACAAAGAGTTCCGCCTGCCGCAAGAACTGTTGTATAAATAGACCCAAAATGACCGTGTTTTGGGGGGTGTTGGTTGTGTGTGTGTGTGGGCAGTGTCCTCAATTAAAATTAATTATGCCCAAACGATACGCTCAATAAAATTTAATTTGCGAAAATATGAGCTAAGAAAATGAGCCACATAGGAAAATGTGACATTTAAGTGCTGATGGTGATGCCGGTGGCGGTGACGGTGCCGAAGGCCTCAAACCCAAACTATTCTAATGCCAAACCACACATAATAATTGAAATTGAATTTTCAATGATAGCATAAAGACTAAAGACGGCCCAACGATATAGGATATATATGTACAAGCTATATCCATCCCACCCCCAAGAGAGCTGGGCGGAGATTTTGGCAAACTATTTATAATTTGGCAACTGCAGCTGGCAGTTCGGTTCGCTTGGGATTATCCAATCCAATGTTTGGATATATATATATATACCTATTCCTGCGGCAAAAGGCAGTCAACAGATTCTCCAGATCCCCTCTTCGATTGGATCAACAATAAACACTTGACCGGAATCTCGTTGTGCATTTAATTTATATACGTGGCTTTCGATGCTCGCCTCCTGCTCATCCTATTTGCTTTATCAAATCAAACCGAATCGTATTAAAAATAAATAAAATTAAAAGTGTAAAATGCACACAGACACACACACACAGGCATGGCCATGCTGCGTGCCAAGTGGAAAATATTTCGCAAGTTTTTCTTCACTGAATCGTTGTTGTTGCCGGCGGTGGGTTCTACACATTTATTGTGTGAAAAATACTATATACATTGTAGTATATATATATATAAATATATGTATAGTTGGACGCAGGCAGGCTGACTGTGTGTTTTGTTTAGTTTTTGTACACATTTAATTTGCCATTGTTGTTGCCTCGGCCGCCTTCTATTGTTTTTTCTTTTCCTTTTTTTTTTGCCGGCAAAACAAAATAAAAAAAAAAAAAAGCGAGAAAAACAAGGCATAATAAGGAGGAGCAACAGCAACAACAAAAGCTAAGCATAAAGGGGAGATGAAAATGAACATTTTTTGGCAAACAATTCAGGGCTAAATATTTTGTTTGTCTTGCTGTGTGTTTTTATCACGGCAGCATAAATTCAAATTCACAAAAACCCCTAAAACCTAGGAGGCAACAGGAAAAATCTAGATAAAATCATCAGCATTTTAGCGAATTTTAAAGTCCCGCATAATTTTTGTGCGAATCATCTGATATTTTGGCGGAGAAGATGCTCAATTCCGGTTCCTGCTGCCATTTAGATAGTTATATACGAAGTGTTTTAACTATAAACTAAATATTCAATGATCAAATCAAGGTGAAACAGAGGGGAAATCACTATTGGATACCTTTTCTTCCTCTGCATACTTATTTATCTTTTATTAATTGGATTAGTAAAATTTCTTGATAAATAAAATAATCTTTAGGGATAATGTGAAGTAAAGTTTTTTTTTTAAAAACATAACAAAACCCAAGGCAATCTTTAGTCAACGGTAAATTCCTCTTTTCAAGGAACTCTCCAAAACAAGTTTGTTATTATTTTACCCAAACCGCTATCCTTGAGACTTTTTCCGAGTTATTAGTTAAATATTCAGCGCTATGCCAAGGTAAAGTTTGGTTTAGTTCAAAGGGTTTTGGTCAAAGAAGGTTTTCTCGGGATTGCCTTTTGGTCCACACACACATTTAATTGCAAAAATGCTTAATTATGCATGAAACATACGCATACAGTCGAGGGGAGATGAATAATTCATGGCTGCCGAATGCAAAATGGAGAATTTCTTGATCGGCCGGTCTCTCCTTTACTCTCTCTCTTTCTCTGATTAAACAGCGCGCGTTGCTAAAACAAACAAACAAAAAACACACACAACATTCGCACACACACACACACACACACAGCTAAATACAAACAGCATAAGCAGCAATATTTTGTAGCTTCTAATGACGTACACCGCGCTTTCCAGACGCCAACACGAAAAAGAAAATTTATCAAGAAAATTACAAGCACCGACTTTGAACTACCTGGCACTTAAAGCATTGTTACTAAATATATAAAATTAATAATAATAACAATACATTTTCTGATTAAGTAAAATAAAAACTTTTAAAAATTATACGAAATATATATCGATTACTGATTTTTTGTTATTTAAATTTAACACCATTTCTCGATAATACAAATTGCATAATTAATCGATCATTTAATTTTAACCATATTCTTCGATTATCAAAATTTCTATTTTATTTCTCATTTACTATTTTTGATAAAATAGAGATTCAATCAATTTACCTCTAGCATGTTTGTAAACTATTTACGATGTATACATTTTTTTTATTTAAACAAAACTTTTCGATAATACAAGTGTCGATAACTATTTGTATGCATTATTTTCGATATGCTATAAACTTCTATCTTCAACAACTGTCTTACAATTACAATATACCCCTAGGCAGTACAAATACCCCGTATAAATATTGGAAAAACTTTTGCCATTGCAATTTGCACGTCAACATTTTTCCCCAAAACAGCAGCAACAACAACAACATCTACAGCCAAAGTAATACCAATACTAATGGCAAGCACAACAATATTTTTTGGCAACGTCGGCGGTCAAGTTTGTGTTGTGATATTGTAAAGAAGCCTCCGCCTTCGCCTGCTGCTCCTCCTTCTGGCCATACCCTTCCGCCAAATAAACCAAATCCACCGAACCGAGGACAGCCAATATGGGAACGAGGTGAGAATTGATTGGACAAGGCCCTCATTAGTTGGAGAATACAGTCTTAATTCCATAACTCGAACTTTTGCAAGTGCAATTTGGTTTTATAGACCAAACTTGGAACTATTTATTGAGCCAAGTTTGATATTACAACTGAAACTCTTTATTACTTTAATATTGGTGATAAAAATAGTAGTTTCCAATGGTTTTACCCTGTATTTCTTACTAATCATAAATTCCCACACTCACGAAATCTGGCGCGGATTCCAATCGATTGGCCCCCCAACAAAAAGGAAGACTCACCTGCAAAGATACAAAGAAGACGAGACAGTAATTAGTCAGAGCACAAAATAAACAAAACACAGCAGCATGTAATTTGTCTAAGCAGCAGCAGCATCATCAGAGGGAAGGCGAGGGAGATTCTAGCATAAGACCAAAAGACTGCACGAGCGTCTCTGTGTGGGATGTCAACTGATTGCGCATACGCCACGTTGGTCAACGCACTTTCCAAGGCTGCGACGATGAAACACACACAAAAAATAAGAAAAAAGAAAGAAAAACAGCTGCAACTGGCTCGCCGCTAATCATAATTCTGATCTACAAATTAATTAGCCTGCTTGCGAGTGTGATTGCAATTTATTGGACACCAATTGAGACGAGAAATTCGCAGTTTCATTCATAAACATTACAAAATAGTGACGATAAAAGGGAAATCGGAGGGGGGACAGACGGCCCCCGGCTGGCGCACAGCGCGCATAAAACTCAATTTATTAATTGCTAGCAAATGTTGAGCGTGTGTTGCAACAGTTTTCTTAGTGCAATTATGTCGTCATGTTCACGCCGCGAAAGTTCAAAGTTGCAAAATCTCTTTAGAACATAAAAGTTTTTCGCACGTTCTGCACATTTTCCCCAGAGGGGGCCGGTCCCGGACGGGAAAATCGGAAGAGCCGGGGACACCGTGTATAGAGAATTATTCATGGTGAATATTTCAACGGTTTGGCAATAAACCCTCCTTCGCCTCCGCCTCACTTCTCGAGTCCCTCACAGTCCGCGGGTCCGAAATAAATAATTGCAAATATTATTGGCCACTCAGCGCATGCCAAATGGCGGCAACAACAATAAGGACTGTAAAAATAGCAAAATGTTCAGATTCGCATAGTTTCGCAATAGTTCAGCGATGACTCAAAACTGCAACGGTCGAAAATTATAACCATAAAATAAAAAGCGCATCACCAGGGGGTACAAACGAGTGAGTGTGTGTGTGGGGAATATTATTATGCATTTTGGCAGAGCGAAATTACAATGATGAACTGGGATCTGACAGCTTGAAGAGGAACTAGTTATACTCAAATTCCCGAGCACTCGGACCGGTTCTGGTGCGCTGGTCAATTGGCAGGACCTAAGTCTCGAGGCAATTACTCGTAGCCAGACCCATTTAAAACTATTTCAAGGTCTCTCTGGGCCGAGACCAATCAATTTGAAACATAATATAGTCCCCACAATATTTTGATTAAAATAATATAATCTGAAAAAAAAGTTTGTTTCGTGGCGGGGGAGCAGTAAACTATTTGGCATTAAAATGGTCTTCAAAATCGTATTTTTGTGAATGCTTGAAGAAAGTCTAGTATAAAAGCATTTAATGAAACTATTAAATATTTACTTTAGTCGGTACTGATCCTGGCTGCCAAGAGGATTTTATTATTTTGACTATTAACTCAAGAACAGCATTTGAAAGTCATTTATTTTGACTTTTCTTTGTGTAATAAAACAGACAAATGTTATTGAATTTAGGAATATTAAATTTGAGAAGAAATAAAGTTTCTTTAAGTGCATAGCACATAATTAAAAACACATATTGAATAACACATATCTAATAACACATATGTAATAGACCAAACAAATTCGCCCTTCATTCCGAGATGTTAGATCCAGTTGGGAATTATATGTGCACATGTGTGAGATTCTTCGCGCCAGAAGTTTTAGGGCAAATTTGTTTTTATGAAAAAATTTACCAGCAATAAAAGGAACGAAACAAGGCAAATCAGAAATAAAACCGCCCTAGAAAAAATTATAAAAGTTAACCCAAAAAATTATGAATTTATTGTGGATTGCCTTGATTTTATTGCCTTAAATGTTTATTTGTAGAACAACCTTTTTAGTTTTAAAAAGAACCTAAAGACTTGTTTGAGTCATTTAATTTTGATTCATTTTTATTTTCTCATTTAATGACCCTTCCTGGCGCTTATTCCTTAAAGCCTTCTCAAATCAGCCTTGGCAAATTGCCGGCCATTGGGTTAGCTAAATTCTGTTGCATTCTCATCCTCCTCCGCCGCCTGTAAGCTGTTGCCATGCGGGCGGCTGCTGTGCCTGACCGCCATCTGCCCACTGGCTGCCAGAAGCAGCCAAATGCAGGCCCCTGAGCAGCGCCAGGGCAGCTACCAAAACCGCACGTCACCCGCATACAGTCATGACCATTGCAGTATGTGCAATAAAAGCGTTTGCCTGGCAAGGCAATGTCGTGTGCTACGGGTCATTTCGCTTGAATTATGTGAGCGGATTTTACACCAATTTTACACAATTCAATATCGGAAATTCCATTGTGAATTATTTAGATTTTCTTTTTTGTTCGTGCTTCCCTGGCCATGAATAAATTTGTGTGTGTAGATTGAATTTATGGTGTTCAACTTTGTATGTTTTTGGCCGGATTAAGTGCGGTGATGCATGGTGCGGCAATTGAGATTTAATTAAAAACTTAGTGGGCCAGCAGAAAAACACACATACACTTTGATTTATGATTTAAGCCAAATAGTTTTAAAGCGCCGCCGACGCTGAACGGTACGGGGATAATTCCTGTATTTTGCATGTTAAATTTCGCATATAAAATAGAAAATGATGTATAGAAAATAATCATAATTTTCACACTTGAAAGAGCGACACAAGACGACGACGCCCAGTCGTACCGCGGCTTGTGCATTATTTCTTAATTAAATTTATTAATTGCACACAACACGAGCCGACGGCCGTACAACGGGGCGTATGAGCTCCGCCGACGCCCCCACACACTGAGATGGAAAAGCAAATAACATCTAGAGACTAGAGAAGCGATGGAGAGGATAAGAGAGCGCGCGGAAAAGCACACAGAAACGAGAGCAAGAAAAGCCATTTGAATGATTCATTTACGTGGCGAAAACTTAATTGTGCTAGCAGGTAATCCGCTTGCCAGTGACGCCAACGGCAAAGGGGACAAAACCTCATTCATCATCACAGCCATCGAGTTCTTGGCCATCTAAAACAAAGCTTACCAAAAGTGGTCATAGGTTTTACTAGAACTTATTGCTTATTATATTATTTAAGTAAATAAATCAGGGTTTAAATTATTAAATAAGAAATTTAATTAATCATATAACATAGACATTTGTTCTTTTAAATTTGGTTAAAGATCTTGTTGCTAGGTTCAAAGTCTTTATAAAAATAATAGAATAAT
Organism: Drosophila ohnishii; assembly: GCA_018905755.1. Lineage (NCBI taxonomy): Eukaryota > Metazoa > Arthropoda > Insecta > Diptera > Drosophilidae > Drosophila > Drosophila ohnishii. The sequence goes on along the minus strand of JAEIII010015832.1, from coordinate 5,557 downwards.
TAGAAAAAATATTTCTATGGTGTCTCTCTTAAATTCTTTTATGAATTAAAGCCATAAATAATCAAGAAAATTACTAAATATCTTTGAGCTTATTTTATGCTTCATCAGTATATTATTTTCGCCCGTCACTGGGGCTCTTTCACGAATTCCCTGAATGACTGCAGCTGAAGCAGCAGCAGCTGCTGTCATCCTGAGTATATCACCGTCATTTTTGGTGGCTGTCAGAATGGCGAACTCTGGGGCATTTGTCACCCACTCACCTTTGCCCCGCCAATTGCCGCATTTTCCCACCAAAAACAATTAGTCTGAATTCTCAAAAATGTGTCATATTGCGCCAAAATAAATACAGTATTTATATATTTTTTTCTGTGCCACGAATATTTTTCATCTATTTTGGTCTAAAACCAAAAACAAGCAGAGCCCAGCGGGAAATCTCTTCTCTCTCTACTAAAAATTAATTAGACTAGCGGCTAAACGAGCCAAGAGGGGGTCCTTGGCCACAGCCCGCTTTCCATGACAGTTGTCGACTTAATTCAATTAATTAGATGGCATTTTTGAATGCACCAATTTCCAGGGAGAGCCAACGCTTTGCTCCACAGGAAATTTGTGCAAATAAAGCAAAATATTTTTGAATTTAAAGCAAATAGTTTGGTTAGGTCTGGGGAATATAAGGCACTGTGAAAATATTTTAGAATTGCAAGTGAAATGTTAAATACAATTAAAAATATCATATCAATATGAATTTGAAAATAATTTTCTTGCACTTCATTGAAGCTTATATTTTCTTATTTCGTTTAATAATATATAAATTTATTTTCACCGCACAAATGAAACCCGAAAAGGTATTTATATCTGGAATGCAAGCATCTATTTAACGTTAGTTACTTTTTATTTTGCTCTGCAAACTTTTCAATTTCAACTTTTTGTAAATTTATTTTTCACCTAAATATTCCAACTGCATAATTCGCATTGTGTACACAGTTTTTCCATTTGCAGCATTAACTTTTACCTTTTGATTTACCTCCGCTCTTCTGATCCGCTTCATTCTGTATTTTCCTGTATTTTGCTGAATTTTCCCGAATTTCTCTTTTTGCGCCCGCTTAGAGCAAACATTTGCATAATTTAAGTTTGATGTGAAAAGTTACGTGTGTTTGGCTTCGCCGGCGAAATGACAACAAGCTGGCTCGCTGGCTGACTGGCTGGCTGGCTGCCTGGCTGGTTGAACTCGACGCTTCAATGGCTGCGCGCACAGGTGCAGCGGGTAACAAGCAGGTGAGGGCAGCGGCAGGTGAGAGGTGAAACTGCAACATTGTTGGGATGAAAAATTGAGAGCTTAGCGGGCGCATTTGCCGTCAATGTTGCTGGTGGAAAATCAGCGAAATCAGCGAGGAGGAGCCACCTTTTCGCTGCTCAACTACAGGTGTTTTGCTGCTGTTGCACATGGATTTACATTTAAGTATACTAGAATATTAACCGAACAGTTATCTGCAGGTTTTTGAGGAAATAATAAGAATTTTAACTAGAGAAAAATATATATCTCACCAGAAATGGGTTAATTATACTCCTGACTAAATTTTCAATTTATATTTATTACTATTAATATTTTCACTAATAATTTAAATTCCTATGCATCTATTTTTCTTGAATGTTGTTTCCCAAAAACCATGCAAAAATACTGCTAGTATTCTGCACACCATTGTATATATAATTTTTTGGCTGGTTAAACTATGCGCTTTTGTGTCGCCTTTGATTTGTTGTAGTCTTTAGTCTGTGAGTTGTTGCTCTGTTTTTGGTAATCTGTCTGATTATTTAACTTGCGCTAAATACAAATATTTAGAAAGCAAGGAAAAAATTTAGAAAATATTTTGCGGCAATTTTTATGTTATTTTTCTTGGCAGCTCCCGGCTATTTTGGATATTTTCCCTCTCCGCCGTCGACACCAAAGAATGAGGGTCATTAAGACACACATATACTTAGTGCTTTCTATATCTATTATATCTATATGCGGCAGTGGGGGCATTATTCTTTTTAATTTATTCGACTTGGGCTTAGAAGACGAGTGAATAATTGTTACTTAATGCTTTAAGCAAAGGTCAAACCGGGGAGCTGTCAAAGAAGTCCTCAGAATGAAGGCCTTGCGCTGGATAACACCCACCTTGGCACCGCGGACTGCCTCAATTGATCTGAAAAATGCTGATAATTTGCAAAATACCGGCCGGCATTCGCTAAATATATATATTCGAGCGGAAGAAAAAAAAAAAACACCCACAAAACTAAACACTTGGCCAAGTCGGGGGCGTTGAGTGCCGAACATTTGTGCAAACAGTGATTAATAAATTGTTGGGATGTTGCACAATAAAACTAAAAAACATGTCAGAACAACAGCTGCTCATACTTTGAATATTTTTTTTAAACAAACAATGTGTGAACTTTGCCAAATGTACTGATAAGAAATTGTATATTTTTTGTTAAATAGAAAATAATTTAATGATCTTTTACCGACTTTGTACTCGTTAAATGTAGCGCAGCAAAAGCACCTCATTAAATCAGCTGACTTTCCATTAAGCCCAGAACAGAATCCAATTTACCAGCCATCAAATTCATAAATTATAAACATCAGCAGAAGCAGCAGCAGCAACGGCAGCCAAATAAATATCTCAATTAAGAAGCGGGGCGAATGTGAAACATGCCTAAAAATCGCAATAAATAAACAACAAATGGCCAGAAATAAATGGAAAATGTCGCTAAAGAAATTTGCACCGCAACAACCAAACAAAGTGCAGCGCCATCTGACACATGAAGCAAATTAAGAGCACCAAATGGCCACAAATGACGCCCACGACGAACGGAGGAGAACGGAGAATTCTGGACGAGACTACGACGTCCCGTCATTTGATGGATTCGCATGGAATGATTTTAATTAAAAACCTGTAAATCTCACCAATCTGTGTGCAAATTAAACAAATTAAAGGAAAACACAACCATTTCGGACATTTTACGTATGCCCATAATAAAGTTGTCAAATATTCTCCCTCCTGTGACTCGAATATGCGCATAATTATGATGGATGTGCGTGCGACATTTGCCAATTGATGGCTTTGGCTTCTGTTTCGCCTTTGTTCTAAAATGTTCATTCATGTCCCCAATGTGGGCATTAATCATTTTTGTTTATGCCAAAAACAAAAATTGTAGAGAAACCCAAAGACAAGAAGGGCGCTGTGGAAATTCTCTTACTGTCTGAATACCATTTTTGCAATTTATTAGCATTTAATTTATTTATTATGCTCGCCTTTGTCTGCGCAATGAATTTTGGTCTGCCACAGCGACAGATCAATTCATTTGCATTTATTTTTGTGAAAGAATACATATATATCTGGAAATTCAGTGAAGTTTAAAATGTATTCAGTTCCCATTCTGCTTATGTAGAAAGGTTTTTAAAGAGTCGAATACAATTCTATATTTTTACTTAATATTGCAAAACTATATTCAACTTTATTTATTTTGCATTTACAAGATAGATATTCTTACTTTATACTTGGAAAATCTTCTTATAAAGTATCTTTAACTTGATTTCTTCCAGTATACAAAATGTATTATCTCCCGTTATCCATCTTCTTCGATTATTCCCCAACTTAATCAGATTCCAAATAGCCTGTTGGATTTCTTGAGGGACCCAGCGTGCCAACGGCAAATGCCTTGAAACCCCTAAAGATCTGAATAAAAATATATATATAAATATATATAAGCTATATACTTAGTGCCACCTTAAGGCAACGTCAAAGGTAAAAACTTGGAAAATCTAGACAGAGAGAGTGAGAGAGGAAAATGTGAAATGGGAACGCCACAAATCTCCGTCTCCGAAAATAGATGCTCAAACGGGCTTTTCCGAGGGGACAAAGGGAAAAAAAAAGAAACAAGACAGACAGTCGGACGGATTTGAGTTGACTTCTTCTCCGATTCTATTCACTGCGAAGGCGAAAAGTTGGTAACAAAAGTAAAAGTTTATTGAGGCATCCCATCTAAGCTGATTTGTTGTCCAGCTGCCCGGGCTTTTCTTTTAGCGTTTGCTTTGCTTTTCCAATTCTTTTTTCCTATTCTTTTTTTTTAGGCATTGCACAAGGGCAACAGTTGTCAGCTGCTTCGCTGCTCCAAATATTTACATGGAATGCGTGGCGGCATTTTCCACCCTCAGAATGCGTGCGTGTGCGTAAAAATTTTCCACTTTTCCACGCCGGACGGCGTAAATCAAAAGGTGGCCCGCCCCAAATGGACTAACGGTGGCCCCTCAAACATAACATTTTCACGACTGCACTTTGCTTTGAAGCTGAAAAGCTGAAGCTGAACTGTCAAAGGTATTTGACACAAAGATTTTCAGCAAGATTTTGGGGAATGCGGGAGAGTTTCAAACGCGGTTTTCATCTTACATTTTCGCATTTTCAAGTTTAATTTGCAGAACTTTTTAATAAGAAATTTAAATATATATTATACATATATTGTGAATTTTATGTACAAATAAAAATAAATATACAAAATATGAAAAGTTCTGCTTGCTATTAAATTTTAAATGATGTTAGCCAAGACTTCCGCTAGTACTTTAAATATTTTAAATATAATTTCTTCAACAAATTTCCCATCAAACAAAAACTAAACTAAACCTTAAACCTTTAATAAAAATACAACATATCAACAAGTAACAATCACAAGAAAAGAAACTAACTTTGAGTAGCCGAAATTTGAATACCCTTGCGGTCTGCCATAGGATCATAGAATCGAATCGAAAATCTATCCTATGAGTCCTTGACTGCATTGCAAGCTTCTAAGTTAGAAGTTCTAACTGAAATTATAATACCCTGCAAGGGTATAAAAAGACTTATAATCCCCCACCAGCCTTAGGCTTGTATTTTGTTCTCACTTTTCCCTATTTTCAATTCGCATTTGTTTTCTTTTGAAGTTATTTACATGTGTTGCCGCCTGACAATTGACGGTACTTCTCTCTTTCTCCCTTTTTTTACAACTATTTTTTTGCTTTTTTGTTACGCATAAAATACCAGCGGTTATTTGGCACAGTCAGCTAGTCGCCGCTTTTCTTTTATTTTTCTTCGTTTTTTTTTATCAAACGTTCAAAAATTTGTTGACAACATGTTGCGACTGATTGTTCCTCTCCCTATCCTCCTTTATCGCTCTCTATCTCTCTCTGCTTCTCTTTGCTGTCTCGCTCGAACTTTATGTTGTCAGTTACAGTTGAACAAATCGATTGATTGATTTCTCAGGTGTGTTCGATTGCACTGACGATGACAACACCCACAGACTCGAGAACATAAAGATGGAACTTTAGATAAATTTAAAAATAAACTTTGTGATAAGTTACAAATTTAAAAAAATTTAATTTCCATCTAAGAGTAATTTTAAAGATTTATGTATATTAATTAAGCATAATGTTTGAATATTAATTTGTTAGCTAAGGTTCATAAAATCTTTAGAAGTCAATTTTATATCAATTTAAATATAACATATAAAAAAGTGATTTTGGGGTATCCATGTATCCCCATTAACTTTT
>JAEIII010015826.1:0-25548 GCA_018905755.1 Drosophila ohnishii | reverse complement strand
CACTGCGTTGCAAACTTCTGACTGAAATTATAATACCCTGCAAGGGTATAAAAATAAAGGGAACGGACAAGCGGGAGATCTCTATTCATTAACACTTGTTAACCCAATTTAGACTCAATTTCCATAGACGATGTCGCACGTATCCGTATCTGTATCTGTGTCTGCAACTGTAAATGTATCTGTATCTGTAGCTGTCTCTGTAACTGTCACTGTCGCTCGCTGGCTCGCTGCTGTATCTTTGTATCTCTCCGACGTTCGAGTATCTGCTGGAACGCTGTGGAATACAATTCAAGTAAAAGGCGGCCCTGCATTGTCACACGCACAGATACTCACGACACACACACTGAAGCAATAAAACAAGTGACGCAGACATTGACAGCCGCTCAACAACAACAACAACAACAACAACAACAACAACAACAACTACCTCAAGGTTTACCGCTCTACAGTTTAAACATTATAGAGGGAATCGAGATATACAGAGGGGAAAAGAGAACGGCTGTTAAGCCAAACTCGTGTTGGCGAATTTTCTTTTGGCCGCTTCTTAACGCGTTTCTTGTTTATTTTTTGTATTTTTGTTTTGTTAAAGTATTTTTTATGATTATAAATTTTAAGTTGACCTCCATTTGTCGCCATTCCTTAACATCTACAAAACTGAAGAGCAGCCAAGAAGTTGGGGATTTAATGGCAATTTGAAGTCGCTGTTTATTGTACCCATTAAATTATAGGGCCCCTGGGTAATCACTATTTAATGGAACTTTGTCTACAAAAGAAAAGCAGAGCTACATATATGTAAAATTGGTGTTGTGCCTGTACTATAATTATAACTTATCTAAAGGCTGGATGTAAATGCATTAAGATTGCATTATCATCAACAGAATACAAAGTGTTACATATGCGGCCCTCAACTGTCTTACTATACTATATATTAATCTACATTGTTGTCTATATAAAGAATAATAGGGTCTAGGGCTTACCCCGAATGATGTGTGGAACAATTCCAGCCTCAAGTCAGTTTAGCAAGTAAATTATTCTCAATACCAGGTAACTTCGAGTCGAACCCAATCAACTCCTCCTCCGTTCTCACTTGTTTTTGTTGTTTTTTTTTTTTGGGGGACTGCAAACTCAATTAAAGCTGCCAACTTTGTGGTAAATTGCGCTCTGTATGCGCAATGAACGAACGAACGTCGTCTCTCCACACAGAAACAGAAAAACAGTGAAACAAGTTCTGAGGCGAAACTGGTCCGATTTCTCAAAGTTGCTGCTGCTGCTGCCTGTTGCTGCTCTCCTCCTCCGGCGATCATTCAATTTCCAAACAACTGAGCAAAACAACCGAAATTCAATGTATACGTACTGTATCCATAAGAAGAAAGATACTCGGCTTTTGAAAGCAATCCAAGCGTTAACCAGAAAAAGCCCTGGCAACAGCAGACGCAACAATACAAAAGTTTAGATCTCCACGGGAATTATCATATTGAAACTCACTTAAAGCAATTCGTGGGGATCATCAAATGTTTGTACTTTTTGAGGCTTACCTGTAACGAGAGAAGAGAATAAAATTCAAATTAAAATATGACATTTGGAATAATATTTATTAATATTTGGAATTAATCAGTTAAGTGTGAGAGACTCTAGAAATCGCACTCGATGAGCTTTCGGCTCTGTCCTCGAACTAGCGCTGACCCTATCCGTCATATACCAACAGATATATTATATATACTGACAACGCCAAAAGTCAAATTTTGGTGGCATGTCAAAAATAATTGAGGGAAAAGCTAAGCAGAATAAATACACACAAAATAAAGATAATTTTTTGCCTGCCTATCTGCTGTTTGCTTGCGTTTCGGTTAATTGAAATGTTTGCCGACTTGCTGCCTCTGTGCTGTGTGCGTTCCTGTATCTGTATCTGAATCCTCACGGACATCTGTCATTTTCACAAGTTTTCCTGAGTGCCCTGCCTGCTGACCGCTTTTTCATCCTGACCTCACAGATATAACAACTCAATTTCATTTTCGATCGACGGCAGACAGATCCCTTAAATATCTATAAATTATTCACTACGAACCTATGACTATATTCGGATTTAAAACCGAAAAAAAAACCAAACCCAAAATCGAAATCTGAATTGTGGTGTTTACCAGTTTTTCTGTTTCTCGTCGTGGTCTCTGTGCACTTTGAGCCTACGTGATGTCTTGCATGGAAATTCCATTTACATTTCTCGTATGCCTCTTTTTCGTCGTCGTCGTCGCTTCTCTTTCGTCTTTTCAACACACAAACATGTCAAGCGAACTGCCAAATACAAAATATATGTATTTGTATATATATTTTTGGGCTGGGCCAACCAACAACACACACATCAAGAAGAACGGCAAAGTCAACCTCAGAAAATTATTGAAAAAATCTTTCTAGAACACAAAATATACATTTTACAAGCTTTCGTAATACGTTAATAAACGGCCAACTTTGGGTAAAATAAATAAATATGGAAATTCAAACACCATTTTATGTAAATATCTGTGGTGGCTAATCTTAAAACTAACCTATATATAAAACGTCTGAAATGTATCTAGCAGATAGTTCTTAATTCTTAGTCTCTGACATCTAGGTGTCTAAAGGGCAGACGGACAAACGATCAACGGACAAACTGACTTGGCTACATCGCATAAATCTTGGTTAATCCTATAAGAATGTTGTTAGCAGATAGCTAATCTTTAAGATTACTTCAAAAATTGTCGAAATTAAAAGTAATATAAAAATTCAAATTAATAAATAAAGAAATAAGCTGAGAAAAGTTATGAGAAAAGAACGACGCCTGCTGATTGACATGTGAGCTTTGGACCCCTCGTTCACCCATTTCTTCTCCCCCGTTTACCACATGGATGTATATTTTACCTCTATGCGTGGGCAGAATATGGTATATGGAATCTTTGAAGAACTCTTCTTGGGCTCTTTATTTTTTGTGTATAAAAGAACACCTAAAAAAAAAAAAAGAAAATATCAACACGCACACAACGATGCCATTAACGTATCGCATAACCAAAACGAGAGCGACAAAGGCAAAAACTACAAAAGTTGCAGGGAGGGAAAGGTAGGGGAATTGGATGCCAAGAGGAGAGGGGAGGTTAGGAGAGATGCACGCGTGTACCAATTTTCCTTTTGGGAGTCTGGTGTTCCCGGAGTTTGAGTTTGAGTTCGAGGTCTGTGGAACCTGTTTTTCGAGAACCCAGACGCAGACGTCTCAGTGTGTGGAACCTGTTCGAAGATTATGCTCCACACAACGTTATCTAGGTAGCGCTTCAAGAACCGGGTTACCGACTACTGGTTTTTCCCTTATATTACCTGTCATCTATATCTGAATCTGTATCTGTATCAGCCCAAAATCACACCTTTAATAAGCACACGCCTCACGCTGCCATCTCTGGGGTATAGAATAACGGTCTCACGTTGCAAAGCATCTCCGCGGCAGAAAAAGGGAAGCACCAAAGTGAAAGATTCTCGTTATTAAAGCAGCTCCAAGAAAAGGAGGAGAAGCTGAACAAATTAGAGCTCCAGCACCTATGACTTAAAGTACCCTTTCAGATACATAGACTCTGGAAGAATTTCTTAAATTCATTACATCCCCTACATCCTTGCAGCTTTAAGGAAACTGGAGAAGGAGCTCCGGTTATGTGTGCCTTGTGTTGGTGGGAGAAATTGCGAAAGAGAAGAACGCCCACACAGGCAGTCAGACAGACAGGCAGACGCTGGAGAAAGAGGGACAGAAGAAAGAGACGAAAGCAAGAGATAGGAGACCGGCTGGGTTGGATAGCGCGCAGCTGCCTAAGCTCCTTTCCTTCCAATCCTTCCCACTCAAACTCAACCCGATGTTTCCAGGGGTAAAGTGAAGCGAGGCGGGCTAGGAGGAAGAAATCTTCTGCGAGGTTTGAACTGAAATTATTAGCAACCGGCGGAGATTTATGGGCGAAAGTACGAGTACAACAATATATTGAAAAGGCAACAAAGTAAGCGGAAACTTTTGAAGCTGCTGATCGACGGAAAGCGGAGAGAGACTCTGAAGAAAGACGGCGGAGAAGAACCACAGAATGCTGAGTGAGAAGTTAATGAGGGCAGAATGTGAGGGCACGAGGTGAGAAAAATGCAGGCTGAGAGAAGAAAGCTGAGCTCAATCTCACATGCATTTAATGCTTTATAGTTTCTGTAGTAAATCTACAATTATTAATTTATCAAATTAGATCAGGAATCTTGAAACATTCTTTCACGCCTTGCCTGCAATGTACAAGCAATAACATCTTAGTAGCAAGCAAGAGAGTATTATTATTAAGGATACAGGAAGGTAACCATTGAGTTGGAATTATTAATGAAATAAGTAACTCTAACTATAACAAACTATGTATATTAATCCAATGGCATTAACATTGTTGTCTCCACCTTTGCCTGAAATTAATTTCCTACTTTTCCGGCCGATAAGATAATGAAAATAAAAATAAACAAACAACAGTCGAAAAATTCATACATGGCTATAAAAATACCCCTATCTCTGGCAATAGTATTCGGCAACAAACAAACCAAAATTAAAAGAAACTTATTAAAAAAGAGGGCTTATCAGGAGAGCCCAAGAAAGAGCCAAAAAATATGTAAAAATATTATCTCGTTTTGTGTCAAGCCAAACACCGCCAAACCAGAACCCGCAGATAAACAATTCGCAGAGGGGGAAAACAAAAAAATTAGAAGGCAAAATTATCCGAAAAGATAGAAATAATAAAAAGAGAGCAATAAAAAATATTCCAGAACTGCGATGACGACAACAAGCGAGAAGCGAAAAGCGAAAAGCGAGCGAATGGAAAGCGCAAACAACAACAGAAATATTTTTATAAGTCGCAATAAGCGAAAAATAAATAAACCGAACGAACGAAGGAGAAACACACAGAAAGCACAGAGCTGGAGAAGCATAGGAGGAGGCAAGGGAGGAGCTCGATTGGGAGACAATTGGGGTGGTAATTGCGTCCGATGGAATTTTCAATGAGCGCCGTAGAATTGGCTTGGGAAATACAGAGCGGCCTTGTGTATGTGTGTGTGTGTGTGTGTGTGTGTGAGATATCAGGCTATAACTCATAATAGTAATAAAACCCAAAAGTAAGCGAATAAAGTAAGGCAGCCAAGCAGAAGGGAAAAAAGTTAAGGGCTATGAAAATATCAACACGAATTTAGAGGGATTTTTAGGCGGGGAACTTTGCCGAGACAGACGACATGTTCGAGCGAGCATTCAAACGCAATCGGATCCAGCACGGAAAAAACACAGTCTGGGAATGTCCACGCAAACCCAAAAATACAAAATACAACAACAAATCAACGGAAGGAGAAACGGCGACAAACCATGTGAATTATCGCTACTCTCCTTCTCGCCCGCGTACAAAAAAAAAAAAGTTGCCATGGCGTCTATTGTGATAATCAACAATGAAAAAGGAACACCGCGACGGGTGGGGGGAGTGCGGGAGAGCAGGGCAAACAGGGCGATAAGGTTCATACATACATACAAGAAGAAGCAGCAGCATTATGGCACGGCAACCAATAATAATAAATATTGCGCCTGGTATATGTATTAATAACAACAGTTTATTTGCCACAGCGCGTGTGTGATAACGATAACTCAAGCAAATCAAGCGATTGTCACAATAATCGATGAGTACTATCACAGCAGCATGAGTGCAATCAAAGGCAAGGGAAATTGAACAAATTTCGAGTGATTCATATGTTCCTTAAAGAAATTTTAATCAAATGGAAAGAAAGTCAAATTTATTGACCTGATTTGGTAACTCAGTAGGATCTTTTCAAAAAAAACCGATTCTAAAAAGACGATCAGATTGTGGGAAAAAATCTAGCATTACCCATAATTCAGAACTGTAAAATTTGGCATTCTTTTTTTTATGAAATTTTCTACCGATGTTTAAAAATAATAATTTTAATGACATCCTTTCAGAACTCACCTGTTTGTCGTTTTCGCTTGCTGGTTGCTGACGCTTCCGATGATGTTGCAAGTTGCCGCTGCAGGAGTTGCTGCTGCTGCTGCTGCTGATGACGCCCACCGTCCGCGGATGCCGTTACCGTTAGATCACAGCCGTAGAAGGACACCGCTCTAGCCGAGAGTCCCGCTCCTAGTATCGCACCGAAACCCGATACCGATCGCGCTACCGATCCTGCAGATGCTGATCCTGGAAGCCCAACTCCAACTCCAACTCCTCCTCCGGCAACGGCGACGTAGTCAACGAAATCGGACGCTCTCGTCTGTTGGGACGTTTTCATTGGCGCACGCTATCCCGCTCCGGCGTGGTCTGCTCTCGTCCTTGCACTCAGTTGGCTGTCATTTGAGTTTTTTTTTTTTTCTTTTATTTCCGTTCCGCTCCGCTTTCCTTCCGTTTCGCTTGGTTCCGGCTTCTTACAAACTACGTGTCTGTACAAGAAAATGCAACGATTTCACTGACGAATTTCAAAGGGATCTCTTGCAAATTTCTATTTAACTTATTATTTATGCTTAAATTTCCATTATTTTCAACTTTTCGCGTAAAACTCGATACGTAGAATAGATATATTTACAGTAATATTAATTATTTCAAGACAAATACAATTTATACCAAATTAAAAGACAATCTGAAAAGGAAAATGGAAAGGGAAATGCGATTAGTTTTAAAAAATACAGACATTTTTACTAAATACCGACTGGAATCCAAAATAAATCACTTAAAAAAAACAACAACACACTCGCAGACACACTCGCCCACCTTTGCACACATTTTTAGTTTAATTAGTTTTAGGAAAATTTCCATTCAAATATGTTGTTGTTGTCCAAGGAACGGGCAAAAATAAATTATTATCAGACAACAGAGGGGATTCGCTGGGAGACTTCTGAATTCATAAAAATGTTTTCTTAAATGTAGAGAAATTTTTTTTGTTTTTATGGCAATCGCTCTAAGTAGAGGAAAAGCTTTTCTAAACCAATTTTTCTAAGATTTTAGCCATCAAATTAGCTACGATTTTTTAAAGCGATTTTTTTTTTTAACTACAAAAATATATATTTTATTAGTGCAAATATTATTTCGGAAAGCCAGCAGACCACTGTCAGTGCTCACTGTAATTTAATATGCTTTTTCGCTTGAATCAGCATTTAAACTACGCAAAAAGCTGAGTGGAAGATAGAGGCACAAACTATAAAAACAAGAAAAGCGAGCGGAGGGCGAAAACAAAATTTGGGTGTCGAAAAAAGCGAAAAAAAAAATAATAATAATAATAAAGAGAACCACAAAAGAGAGCAAACAAAACAAACAACAATAAAAAACACATTTTTGAGATTACGCACTTGGCCCATTGTGCACAGGCACGAAAACAGCGACCCAACACGTACACACGAACTTCTGGCTCACACGGATACACATTCACACATACACAGCCAAACTCTTTTTCTACGCACTTTGCTAAAAAATATTCTACAAAGCCCTCGAAATTGAACCTAATTGGCAACTTTCGTTACCAACAAAACCCGAAAAACATCAAAAAAGAATAACGATCAAATTAAAGCAAACAAAAAGCCGGTTCCAAAGCTATTAATGGAGTGTGAGTGGGACAGAGTGTGTGTTATTGAATGGATTTTTGAATTGCAGCTGCTGCTGGGCCCCAATAGGGCCTAAAACAGATACCCCTTAAAAGGATACTTGGTTACTTTGAACGAAATTAAGTTAAGCCAAAGAATACCAGATATATTTTCTATTATTAGATACTTTAGTGGCCTTTTTAAATCGAACCTTTCTATCTATAAAAAATATCTAAATCTATAGTGGAGACACTATATGGGAAATTGAGAAAAAACTAGAAAATACTTTAGGGTTCTCTTAAAAATTGGTCTTAAAGTGGCATTTACAAGGCAACGAATACAGGCAATACCGAAAAAAATAAGACTAGCTTCCTCCATTTTAAACTCGGACTTTTAGAGGTTTCTTAAAGAAGGCCCAGGTATACCCACAGGCACACACACTCTTTAGGCTCTTGACTAATACGACGACATTTAGTTAACAACGTCGACGTCAGCAGCGTTGCCAGCGTCGCCGTCCCGGCGCAGACGTCAAAACAAGGGAGAAGAAGAAGAAGAAGGTGAAACCGGGCATAAAACAAGTTTCCACAGCTTCTTGTTGCTGTTGTTGTTGTTATTGTCCATCATCATCATCATCCCATTTTTGGGTGTAACCGAAATTAATATTTATGTTTGGCTGTTGGCTGATTTGTTCGTAGGAAAATTGCAAAACATAAAAGGTTTTCTTTCGTAATATTTCACCGCACAAGAAACACACTAACACGGACACAAACACCTGCCAGGTGTTTATTTATGCATTTTAATTTCTTTTGCACCTCTTTTTCGCAGCTTCCATATATAACCCCAGTGTATATATCTTTTTGGTTCCCTTCGTCGTCGGCGACGGCGGCTTTCTTCAGAGTGTACTTTCTTCGGTGGCTTAGCTTCTGTGTGTGCTAAGCTATATAGCTGCCATTTGGGGCGTGCAACGTCTGCTCGCGAAGCCTTTTGTGGAGACTCTGATGCCAAGACCCGAAACTTTGTTGCCACAGAGCCGGAAAAAGAAGAGAGCCAGCCAGCAGCGCCACTCTTCGGCCGGCGTCTGCGCAAGCCCCAGGCTCTCTTTCTCCCTCTATCGCACTTCCTTTCCTCGCCGCACACTCTTCTCGCCGTGTTGCCGCTCAATCTGCGACTTTTTTTTAAAGCTCTGCCCGGGGGACAAATCGCGAAATTATTTTTGCTTTCTTTCGCCATGGTTGTTGTTTTGGTTTTTCCTTCATTTGCTACCCAGAAGGATACCAGAGGTATGTATGGGATGTAGTAGGGAATCTAAAAGGACAACAGAGAACCGGGTTTTAAGCAGCTTTTTGTACTAATTTTTGGTTTCTCTGCTAAAGATATATAGAATATGTTGGAAAACTTTAATACAATTAATTAAAGAGCTCTGAAAATAAACCTTTTTCCAGGGGTATTCCCATGGTCGAAAGACTCACTCTTGGCTTGATTGCTTACGTGGATGTCGCCACCTCAAGCGCCACCCAACAACAGTGTGAGGAGAAGGGGGCTTCCCCATTTGACACGTAAGGATTTGCGTCGGCAGCAGAAACCCGTGGCGTCAGGGGGTTGGGGGGGTTACTAGATGAGAACCGGCAAAAGGGGCACCTTGCGAAATAGTTTTTTGTGCTGCCAGAGGGTTGAGGTGGAGGTGCGAATGGGCCAAAGTGGTTGGATAGCCGCCGGGGCAAAAAAAAAGAGAAGCAAAGGCAAAAGTTGCGTCGTGGGCAGACTTAATTACACACACACACACATTTAGAACACAAGATGTGAAAATAGCTGCAAGTGTGTGTGTGTGTGTGCAACATATTTTTAGCTTTACCAAGGAACCGTTATAGTTTCACCCTCCCTCTACTTTGGAAAAGAGGCGAGAGAAAAGCGAAAGGGTCGTGAGGTGACATCCGTCGCAAAACTTTGATTTCCCTGTAAAGGATCAAAGAAAAACATATGGTTTCCAACGCACAACTGAATAATTTGATTGAATTTGGGTTAACAAAAGGAAGGCGGGCCCAAGATGGCAAGGTAAAATGGGGTAATAATTCATTGGAAGCTTTAACAATTGGCAGGGAAGCCAAAGAAAAATGTGGCAAGAAATGATTGGATATGGAAATAAGGATAAGAGGTGACTTAACAATTCCTTTCGATTTATTCTTAAATTTAAATTTTATAAAGGTGGTTGGAGATAAATTCTAAATTAAGAACCATCCCCATTTATATAGCTAGATTCTATACATTCCAGCAAGATGGACTTTCATGAAAATTACTACAAGTAGGAGCAGGGTCGAGCACGAAACCTTTGTTTAAACTTTAAAGTAACACACAAATCTGGCGAAAGATCCCTTTTCCCAAAACTAAATCATAAATAGTTTTTTTTAAGGTTTGTCAGCAGGATGCTGTGAGTTCTACGAGTCTGTGGACCCCGCCGCGGGGTTTTCCCACAAGAAGACTCGATTAGGTTGACGCTGAAACTGGTTTAGTGCCAACGTCAGCAGGCAGCTCTATTTTCCCCCGATTTTCCACATCTTCTACGACTTGCGTCCCTGTCCCCGGAGCATCAACGCCGCAATTCAATCAGCAATATGGTTGGCAGCCTGAGCATCAATTACAGGCCAATAAAGCTACCGCCCCTTACTGCTCCATTTCCCCCACCCCACTCTAGTAATCTCGTTTGGTAAACTTTCCAAACAGCTGTTGGGTGAAGGGGTTTGGAATCGAGGGAAGCAGGAAGCATGGTTAGGGGTGTGGAAGATCGTGGGAGGAGCGCACAAAACATATGGAAGCGTCAATGGTTTTTGTTTTTGTTTTTTTTTTTCTTGTAAGCTCTAATTGACAGCTGCCAAAGTGAGGGAAAGGAAGAAATGGGGGACAAGCTGGGAAAACCCACAAGCAGTTATACACCTCCATTCCCCTGCCTCGCTTAAGTTGTGCAACAATTTCCCTTTAAATGATTTACATAAAAAACCCTCAACATCTCTCCATCTCTTTCTTTCGGTATCCTTGCATGAATGAGCCAGGACGTTTTTGCTCTCTCGCTCTCTATTTGTCCTGAGAGCGGGTAAGAGAAAGAGAGAGAGAGAGAGAGAGAGAGAGCGCGAGCAGCCGGCGGCGGTTTCTTTGATGAGTCGACAAATGCCGAGTTGAAGTTGATGATTATGATGACGCAGCGGCACAGCAGGACAAGAGGGCTAAAGAGAGAGAGCAATGGCAGGAAAGAGCGAAAGGGGGGCGGAGTATAAGGAGTGATTTCCGTTTGCGAGCTGTTGTTATTTTCATTTGTTTTGATAAATGCAAAGAGCAAAGGAAGAAAAAGAGTTGGCGATAAATTCCAAACAATAAAGGAACCCCAAGCGAATCAAAAAAGTCCCCAAGCGTGAAGATTTGGAAAGTTAAAATTGTTAAAAACGTACAGTTTTGTTAATTACATTGAGTAATCATTACTATTACACACCCTTAATAGTTTTTATTTTCAAAAACAATTTAAACAATTTTAATTTTAATTTTATATGCGTCCTAACATTTATAGTTCTTATTTAACTATAATATTGTATTTTTATATCTATAAATAATGCAATTATCCAAAACCAAGTATCTCTATATAGTGGTTCCATTATTAAAAATTTCAAAGGCCCCTTTCAGATAGGGAATTTCATCACAAACATCCTTCATGCGGAGCGGAAAAGGGACTCATTGGACAGGGGAAGGGGGCAAAAGATGCACCCGCACCCGCATGCGAGGAAAACACTGGGAAAACGTTTCTGTTTTCCCATATGGAAAAGACACAGAGGAAACACCCCCAGCAAAGGCTGTTAATTTTTAACCGAAGCACCCTGTGCAACGAATTGTTAATAACAAAAGGCAGTCGAAAAACACAAGTTCGATTGGAGAAAACAAGTTAAAGATGCAATTGAGTATTGTTTTTCTCCGTCTATCTCGTTTGCTTTTGGTTTTTCTCACTCGCACGCACACAAGCACACACAACACACACACACACACACAATACGTGCGCTACTTTGAGTTCATCGTTTTTAATTCATTTTCGAGAGTTTCTCTTCTCTCTGCTTCTTCCCTTGTTCGCTCAGCAAACACAACAAAAAACACACGCCACACACACACACTCGCACACGGGACGTGGTAATTGAATATTGCTTTTCACATTTTGCTTACTTCTTAGCTTCATTGACGATTTGGTGTCGTGGAAATTCTTGATTATAAAAAAACACTCGCCATGGCTATATTTCTATCGCGTTTTCTCACTCACGCACTCGCAAAACACTCCGCAAACGGAATTTTCTTTTTTCTTCTTCGCGCTGACAGCCAGACGAAGGAAAACGCTGTTTTCTGTTTTCACTGTTTTCCCAACCGAACCGCGAATACTAGTGTTACCAAATACTGACTTTCCTGAAAATGATATATTTATCGTGAACTTTTTTTGCCCAAATACCGAAAACGCGATATTTTTATTTGATATTTTTTGGTATTTTTCCTCTGGTCACTCTGAATTTATTGTTAACAGAATTTTCTGTTAAAATGAGAGCCTAACAGAATTTGGTCTATGGAATAATGAGAGTAACTGCTCGGTAACAGAATTTTGTCTATGGAATTCCCAAATTGAGAGCGGCTCTCTGCCTAGCGCTTTTCTCCCCCTAAAAAAATTTTAAAAATGAAAAAAAACCCTAAAAAATCCACACCTGATATTCGAACTGTCAAATAGTCTGGCAGCACTGCTGCGTTGCTGGAGAAACATCGACATATCGATAAATCGAATATCACAACCATCAAGTGTGACCCCACGGATATATTGGTTTATTTATTTAAGTGTGGTCACACAGCACCGCTTGTAAACATTAAACAAATTACATTTTTTACTTAACTTTATTGAAATGCTGTCTCTAACTGATGCCGGTAACTCTGTGGGCATTCCGGACAAGGCCTGGCAACCGCACTTTGTGACTCTGGAAACGAGGTAACACTGATTTCCGTACTTTTTGTTATAAACTAAGATAACATGTTTGTTTACCGCGAAGCATGGGCGAAATCACTGTGGAGTTGTACTGGAAACATGCGCCAAACACCTGCCGGAACTTTGCCGAGCTGTCCCGGCGAGGCTACTACAACAACGTGGTGTTCCACAGGATCATCAGGGACTTCATGATCCAGGGCGGCGATCCCACGGGCACGGGCAGGGGAGGCACCTCCATCTACGGCGCGGAGTTCGGCGACGAGCTGCACGGCGACCTGAAGCACACTGGCGCCGGCATCCTTTCCATGGCCAACTCGGGGCCGGACACGAATGGCTCCCAGTTCTTCATCACCCTGTCGCCCACGCAATGGCTGGACGGGAAGCACACGATCTTCGGGCGAGTGTACACCGGCATGGAGGTGGTCAAGCGGATAGGAATGGTGGAAACGGACAAGAACGACCGGCCCGTAGATCCGCTGAGGATAATCAAGGCGAAGGTGGAGAAGCTGTGAGCGATTAAAGTCACTTATCCATTGAACTTAACTTTTATTTTGCGGAATGACTAGAAACACTAAGATATTTTCTGATTGCACAGATTCGGGGGGACTATCGCGTCTACATGGTGCTGTCCAGCATGTCCACCAGTCGCTTGATCTCTCTGCTGCAGGTGGGAGGGAAAAGATAGATCGTATAACCAGTCTCTGGAAGGGGTTCCTACTCACATTCGCTGTCCCAGCTGCTCCGTGGGCTTCATCGACTTGGTTATCTCCTCGGCCTTGGCCAGCAGCTGGTACTGGCACTTGATGTTCGCGTCCAGCGTGTCGGTCAGCTTGTTGACCGCACTCCTGTGCACCTCCACGTTGTCGGCGGTGATCGAGGAGATTGAGTGCAGTAGGTTGCCCAGGTTCTCCAGCAGGTTGTCCACCGAGCTGGCCAGATACTGGGCCTCCAGCTCAATGTCGCTCAGCACACTGCCATCGACTTCGGGAACGTTGCGCGACTGCAGAAAGCGACGCGTGATGCCGGGGGCCACAGAGGTCGACGGGGTAGTGTGCTCCGAGGAGTAACCCTCGCGCAGCTTGGCCTCCAGATCGTGTGCCACAAAGTGACGCATGCCGTCCGAGTCGCTGGCGCCCTCCAGTTCGTAGGGAAGGTCTGGAAAGAGTGAAACGGGTCAGGATACATTCGCATTTGCGGTGCTCCACAGGCATACTACTGGTCTCCGTTCTGCGCTGCACTTCCCCCGCCGAGCTGTCCTTGGAGTTGCTGTTCGTGTTGCTGTTGTCCTCCTCCTCCCCCTCGGGATCCAGCTCCTCGTCCTCTCCATCCTCCGCGCCAGAGTCCAGGTTCACGTAGCTCTCGCCACTGTTCCCGGGCAGGGGATTCTCGGGGGCTGCCGTTGGCGTGAGGTCTTGCAGCATGTTCTCCGGCACTGCGCCCGGATACTGGGCCAGAAACGGAATCTCCGTGTACGAGGACGCGGGCGTGGTCTGTCCCCCAGTTCCGGCTCCTGACCGCTGCCGAGTGTCCGGGCCAGTCTCCTCGTCCACGTAGCCGTAGCGTGGCCGAATGGGAATGTCCTGGTGGCGATGGGACATGGTGGATGCTTTTTGGGGGCAAGGAATCCCAATCCAATCAAAAACAAAGAGATTCGTGAAACCAAAACAAACTTTTCTAGAATTAGAGTGACCGGAGCACGGAAAGAGTAAGAAACCGGTTTTTGCCGTGTAGTTGCACATTGTTATAGCCGCAAACGGTACTTTTCCGGGTATAAGGTCCGCAACACGGTACTTTTTCGGGTTCCGAAAATGATAGCCGAGATCCGCAAAATTTCCTTTTGTAATATTTTAAACGAAGTTTTATCTGCTGGGTGTTTTTAAATATATATGGCACAAATTCGGATTATGCGCAAACTGAAACTGGCCACACTACTCCCGTAAATTCCTTTATGAGCCAGTTCGGTTACACTATTCAACACTGTTTCTTTTCGCTCTTTGCTCGGACGTAGTATCGGCCAGCGACTAAATCTTCTCGTCTTCGGAAGGCACCTCCGCTTAGTACAAAGCCAACGTGACAATACCAACTAACTATGTGTCTTGAATAGTGCATTGCATTTACGGTTTCATTCATCAAGTTCATCCGGGCTCCGCCGCACTCCCTCTCGCTCCGACCAACGTGTGACCCCGAAAGCTGTCCTCCGCGCACACTTTCACTTTAGCCCAGCAACAACAACAACAACAACGAAGAGCTACAACGAACAAATAAAATAACCTAGCATAAATAACAACTATTGTGCAATACTGATTAGCGAAACTTTAAGTCAGGAATAATGTCGGCGGCCCAGGAAAAGGTTATACGCGTTGGCTCCCGAAAGAGCGAGGTAAGTGGGGAATAATCCAAATATATGTACATCCGCTTAGCAGTTGCATTTGAATTTCAATCACATTTTGTTGCTGCCCGCCCCCCTCTGCCCCAGATTTATGCAAGAGAGAGAGAGCGGGACAGGGAGAGAGACTTGTTGCTCCGCAAGCGTGGTGTAGTTGTTGTTGCAGCTAATGCTCTGATTTTTTCCTTTACTTTTGGTTACTATTACACAATTCGCCAAAAGCAGCAACAACACACGCACTTTTCGGAGAGGGGGCAAAAAAAGAGAGAGGCCAAAACTTGTACTTGCTTGATGTTATTTTTTTGTTTATTGAGGGCCCAAAACTTGATTTTTGGCCTGGCTTTTTCGTTATGTTATTTGTGTTAATTGCACTCTGTGCCACCTTTGATCGTGCTTGAAATGAAGGCCACACATGCCGCTGCCGCTGCTGGCATTTAAATTTGAAATTACTTGATTTATTTTCTTTTCAAGCTGTTGGCTCTCTCTCGCGCTCCCTCTCTCCGATCGGTTATTTACATTTAGCATTTAAAATGATCAATTTATCACTTAATTAATTAACTATCTCTGGTTTAAATTGCAGCTGGCTCTGATCCAGACCAAACATGTCATCGGCCGACTGCAGAAGCTGTATCCCAAGCAGAAATTCGAGATCCGTAAGTGAAAGCATCTTGGGCAAATATTGGAGCACTGGTTGGGGGTACCAGTTCCACTTCCACACTGGAAAACGCTACTCATGCTGCACGAGGCGATATTCGAAACTGGAAGCGAAGCATGACTTGTGAAAAGCCTGGCGCAGGGATCTTATCTCATGTTTTGATAATGGTCAAAACAAAAACACACACATTTCGACCGTTTACCTAGGATTGCAAATGATCGCTACCCGGTTTCCGTTTTATTTTCGGCCTTCTTCTTATTTCTTTATTCCCCCACTTTCGTCATCTCTTTCGCTCTCACGTGCGTGTTTTGGCAAAGTTTCGCTCAATGTCAATGTCTGGTTTTTGTCGTTGTTGTTATTCTCGCGATTAGGGAATGCCGAAAACTGTTATGTCACACACACTAACAAACATGCATATAATTATATACAGTTGGGGTCACGAGAATAGAAACAATTATGATTTCATATACAAGGTATTTTATTATTTAAACAAAAAAAAATTTAAATTTTTTAATGATTCATTGCAAACAAAAAATACCCAATAACCAAAAATTTCATCACTAAGCGTGACTATTTCTGCAGATAAGAATATCTCTCTCATTACGTGATTATTTTATGTTTGGAAGATACAAGATCGGATCGGTTTATCTGATAAGTGCCACCGTTCCGTCGATAATGTTTAGTTTCCGATTAGATATAGTACTTCTTCTGTGTTGACATAACAGGGGAATCTGTTGAAATTGTATTTAAACGGGCATGGTCAGTACCACCTCCCCCTATACCTTTTAAAATCGATAAGATAAGCCAGTTTATGGAAATATATATTTAGAAGCACTCATGATGAGTCAGTTTAATTTATGGTTTTTGCATACCAAACACGAACAAACGTAATCACCTGCCGGTTCAACTGAACTTCACTACCCCCCATCGATATGCCATCTAATCCATTAAAATTAATTTAGGAAAAATAAGTTATGCCAAAACCTTTACGCACGCTACATCCTCTTTAGATATTCGCGTACCCCCTTTGATATACAAAATATTCAAATTGTATTCCCGGTCCGATAAGCAAAGCATTTGAAAAAGACATTATCGTTGCGTGTCCATAATGGATGAGGGGGGAGAAGTCTCGGGTAGATATTTCGTTTGCATGTCTCGCCTGATTGCCGTCATAAAGCTGAGCTACTAGGTACCTTATCAGGTGAAAGATACATAAAAGACAGACTGCAATTAATGGAACACCCTCTCAAAATGATCAATAGAAGATGTCGTATCTACTATAGAAACACTGGGGAATGGGTTTTCGAGCACCATTTGAATCCATATTGATCTATTATTTTGGTTTTGCTTATTAATGAGAATTATTAAAATAAATAAATAATTAAAGTTCTCTATTATAATATTTATAGAACATATAAAATAAATTCATTATGTACATCGTGACTAGGGATTTCACTAAATTGGTATTTTGGAATTTTAACTCTTACTATGCTTTATGTTAGAATGCCAGC
The DNA here is from genome assembly GCA_018905755.1 of Drosophila ohnishii. Taxonomy (NCBI): domain Eukaryota; kingdom Metazoa; phylum Arthropoda; class Insecta; order Diptera; family Drosophilidae; genus Drosophila; species Drosophila ohnishii. The sequence continues at coordinate 8,424 of JAEIII010015826.1, read as the reverse complement.
TTTTTTATTATTATTTTAAGCCCATGTAAATATTTATATTTATTCTAGTAATACAAGGAATAACTGTAAAATAAACCTCCTCTTTTCAGTTTTATCTAAGATAATTAAGAGCTCTTATCTTTTTCTTCACCATAAGTCAGTTATCTTAAAAAAGTTAAATAATATCAAATGTAAATTGGGTTAAGCCTTAAATATATTATCTAACTTATTTTGTTATTTTACAGACACCATGTCCACCTTTGGTGATCGAGTGCTGAATGTTTCACTGCCCAAGATTGGCGAAAAAAGTCTCTTCACCCGTGACCTGGAGGATGCCCTGCGTAACGGCGGCGTAGACTTTGTGGTGCACTCGCTAAAGGATCTGCCCACGGCACTGCCAACGGGAATGGCCATTGGAGCTGTCCTAGAGAGAGAAGATGCCCGAGATGCGTTGGTCCTACGGGAGAACCTAAAGGGACACACAATAGCATCACTGCCCCAGGGTAGTGTGATTGGTAAGTTTTGCTTAAGTTCTAAAAACTTTAATTCAACTAACTCGAAATCTCTTTCATTAGGAACATCCTCCTTGCGGCGCACGGCTCAAATCCGGAGGCAATATCCCCATTTGGTTGTGTGCGACATCCGTGGCAATCTGAATACTCGATTGGCCAAGCTGGATGCCGACGATTCAAAGTTTGCCGGCATTATTCTCGCCCAGGCTGGCCTGGTGCGTATGGGCTGGATGAGTCGCATTAGCCAGGTTCTAGAGCCCACGGATTTGCTCTATGCCGTTGGTCAAGGAGCTCTGGCCGTGGAGTGTCGTGCCAACGACGACCAGGTGTTGGCCATGCTGCAGAAACTAATGTGCCTAAACACCACCTGCCGCATCCTAGCCGAGCGGAGTTTCCTGAAGACCCTGGGCGGTGGATGCTCTGCTCCAGTGGCTGTCTGGAGTATCCTTAAGGGTGAACCATTGAATGGAAATAGTCAGGAGGTGGGACTCTCACTCACTGGCGCTGTTTGGAGTCTGGATGGAGCCACAGAAATAAGAAATCACCTGGCATGTGCCTTGAATGAAAAATCCGCTGCGGTGGTGGCGGAGCAGCGGGGAAAGCGAGCCGCTCAGGAGAGCAGTAATCAGGAGGAGAACAGCAGCAGCTGCGATTCACCGCCGGCCACGAAACGTGCTCGAAATGGCAACGCCAGTTCTGGCTCGGATTCTAATTCAAGCAGTCCGCGTCAGCAGGGCAGTCCGCCGGTGATCTGCGAGGATGAGGCTGCTTGCGAGGCCCTAGCCGGCTACAGTGTGGAGCAGCTTACTGATCTGGCCAGTCAGTGTCCAGTGCTGGGTCATGGCAGTGCTCTGCCCGCTGTTGGAAATGGAGGTGGCGATGCGGATACCAATAATGCCAACCAGACAACGCCCCGGCAGTGTCCTCTGCGTTTGGTTGCCGGTCAGGATGTGATGGGCCAGTGTCCAGTGGTGCATGGTCCAGCCAAGGCTGTGGGCAAATGTCCCGTGGCCCATGCAGCCTCTGGAGATTCCTCGGAAGCAAACAATGGCAATACCGGAGCTCCAGCCTGTCCTCTGCAAATGCCTGTTGGCCAGGATTTTATGGGCGAGTGTCCGTATGTGAACAAGGAGACCAAGATATCCTTTGCCCAGGCGGGCAAGTGCCCAGTAACAGGTGGTGCTTCCACTCTACCCACACCGCCACCCAGCAGCCGAGCCAGCACCGGCAGCAGCATTGCTGGCGATGATGTGGACAATGTGGCCTCTTCCTCCAAGTGTCCCTTTGCTTCAATGCATCAGGGCAGTGGTCTGGAGGCACCACCAGCCAAGGATAATGGAAACGCAACAACACAACCCAAGTGCCCCTTCCTGCAGAAAACTGTCCAGATGTTTGACTATGCCGACGAGGAGCAGCCGGCGCCACAGAAATCGGTGCTCATTGAGGATGTGGAGAACCTGTTCTGCGGCTTGTACCAGCATGCCTGCTACAGCCGGGGGATTTACGAGAAGGCCAACCAGCTGGGCAAGACCCTGGCCGAGGAGCTGATCAAGCGGGGAGCCCTGGAGGTGATGAAGGTGGCCCAGGCGGAGATTCATGGCAAGGTGGTGGCAGCCTCTTGAGAATGCGCCGCATTTAGTTTCCCACTTCACCCACCTCCCACCATTAAAATCATCGTTTACGTTAAGTAGAAAAGTGTAATTAGACAATACTGTTGCCCATATCCTGGAGAATCCATAGAACCATCTACATTGTATGTAAAATTCTTGTGCTCTCTCGCATATTGTTGGTTTTTAGTTTGTTTTTTGTTTTGGGGAATATTATTATGACAAATAAATGTATAGGAAAAACCATAACTAAAAATGTTTTCTTAAGTTTCTTTATTAACAAAAAATATAAAGTATTTATGTACTCTTAGTGAGTATATTCTAAGTTTCTTTTCTCTACAAGTTTACAAATGTCTTTAAAATCAAAAAAATTATTCAATAGTCAAAAATGTTATGTTAAAATGTAACTCTGTTATAAATTGCATGTTTTCTAAGCTTCTTGGTGACTTGAACTTGTTTTAAATCTTTCAAAAGCTTTCAAACTTTCAACTTAAAAATGAAAAAAGAAATGTACTTCTTGGCTTGGAACTAATTAAACATAAACTTATATTTAAAAGTTGTGTCAAAAAGCATGAAAAGATGGCATGAAGATAATCCTAGACCCACTGATGCTTGAGGCGTAGATGCGAACTCAGGTAGTTGGCTTCATAGAAGCTCTTCTTGCAATTCTCTACGCCGCAGGGCAACGGGGATCCACTGGCGCTGCAGACAGCAAAATGATTTACATAGTCACGCTGGTTGTGGTAGCTGCTCTTGCAGCCGGGACACTCGAGCTTGGTGCCATGGCGCTTGCGAATGTGCAAGGCCAAGCGCTGCTTGGACTTGACCTGCTTGCCGCACTGGCCGCAGCTGAGTAGAGACTCCTCGGCGGTGGAATAGTCTTCAATGGAACTGGCGAAGGAATCGCTGGCAGATGCCAGGCGGGCCTTCTTGTGCGGCTTTACATTCGTGTTGATCTCCTCCAGAAGATCCACTGTGGTAGTGGTGTCGTTCACGGATGCTTCTTCTTTGTTCTTGCGCTTGCCCTTCTTGCTGGGGGAATCTGTGATGCTTATGACCTCTGAAGTGTCCTGGCTGTTAGAATCCTTTGCTTTCTTTGGCTTTTTACCAACTGGCTTTGGTGGAGCCATTAAGTCGTTTTCATCTTCAATTTTAATCGAAACCTCTTGTTCTGCTTCAGCTTCTTCTGTGTGCAGAATCTTTTCCTCTCTTGGCTGCTCATCATCCTCAGTATCTGGACTTTTATCTGCATTGCCATCCACCATGTCCACTTCCTTTTCTTCCTGCAGAATCTTGCGCTTGCTGGACTTTACCTCCTCGGCGCCACCACCATTGCTATGCAGATTCATGTGATACTTCAAGGACTGCTTGGAGGACAGACTCTTTTCGCAAACTGGGCACTTGAATATCTTTGGTTTGTCTATACCATGGGCGGTCTGCATGTGCTCCTGCATCTGCTTGGCCGTTGTCAGCTCCGAGTCACAAATATCGCATTTAAAGTCGCTGCCTAGTTCCATAGAGATGTCAGCCGCTTTGGGAGTGGATGCACTGGATCCGTTGACATCAAATGTGTAGTCTGGGTTGCTGATCACTTTCTCCAGCCACTTATTCCTGGCTGCTGCCTCGCTGTTGAGGGCTTTGATGGTGGCCAATTGTGGACCCTCGGAGATTTCATCGTTGACCTTGTTTATCTCGTTGGTCTTGTTGGATTTTTCTTTTCTTGGACTTAATATCTCGTTGGCCTTGTTGGATTTTTCCTTTCTTGGACTTAATATCTCGTTGGCCTTGTTGGATTTTTCTTTTCTGGGGCTTAACTCGTTCGCCTTGCTTGATTTTTCTTTTCTTGGACTTATCATCTCGTTGGCCTTGTTGGATTTTTCTTTTCTTGGGCTTTTCTCAATAGGCTTTACCTCATCTTCCTTAGAGTCTGCTTTAGTCGGCAGCTTTTTTGGCTTGGCCACCTTTTGCGGTGCCTCTACGGTGACACCATGCACAGTCTGAATATGTACTTTCCAGGACTTGAGTACACCAAAAGACTTGGGGCACAGGTCACAGAAATATATTCGTGGACGTTGCTGGCCATGCTCTTTAAAGAGATGCTCCTTGAAGGGCTTCGGGGCACGCGTCTGAAAATCGCATAATTTGCAGTCAAAGCCCTTCTTTATGGTAATCACCTTGTCAGCGTTTTCATCGGCAGCGTTCTCGTCGTCATCTTCATCTCCGCTTTCGGGAGCAGCATCATCGGCATTGCGTGAGCCAAAGAGTTGCAAAAAGGCCTTCTTGTTGGGCGCCACATCCTTGGCGGGCGTCAGCCTTACCGAGTCGTCGAGGCTGTTTTCGAGACGAGATGTATGCTTTTTGGGCGTCTGCTTTGATGGACTAGCATTGACTTCGTCCAACGGACTTTTAGGAAAGATCAGGTCGCTCGGTCTGCTGGCCATCGACTTGCTGCGCTGGCGAATTGTTAAGTTCTTGGCCACCGGTGTGGTCTTCGTTTTGCCATTCTTTGCTTCCCCCTCCGCTGTGAGATCGACTATGGGATCGGCGTCTTCAAGTTCCTGCGTTTGGTTAGCCGCCTTTTTGTTTTTGTTAGCGGCGGAACCCTTGGTCAAGCTGGCATTGTCCACCAGCTTCAGCGTCTTTTCGATGACGCCCATGGTGGACATTAGGTTGGAAGCGCACATGAAGCAAACTTTCACGGGCAGGTTAGCAGGCAACTGGTAGAGAACAGGAAAAAATAGGTCACTAGATTGAATTAGAAATCAGAAATGCCGCCTTTTTGGCTGGCGTGCTGTACTCACGTCTTTGTGGGTGATTATCTGCAGAACTTCGACCATTTTGTAGCCCACGAACGATTTCTGGGCCGAGAATATGGTCTTCGGCTCATTGCTGCTGCCGCAATAGTCGCATATAACTTGTTTAGTCATAGTTTTAGGTTTTTAAACAAATTAAAAAACATTTAGCGGTGCAACACGTTTTTTTCGGATTGGTAATGTGGCCAGATTTCGTCTTCCATAACGCCTCGACATGTTTGGAGGTGGTCACACTAAATGGGCTCAATCTGGCGGGAAACGATGGCTTGAAAATAGTTTAAAAATAGTGTTGAACAGGTACCAAAGACCAAGCGGGTTTTTGTAAATTATAATTACTTCGTATATTATTTAGTTATTTATTTACTTGATTCTGTGTATATTTATTCTGAAATTAATATTTCCATTAAATCATTAAAGAAATATAAAACAAAACCAAGAACTTATCTCCCACATTAGCATATCATCGATAACCTATCGATAGATCAGATGAATCGACAGTAGCGGCCAGCCCAGCTGATTTTCGCAAACTTTTTTCTGCGTAAAATTTTTGTTTCCTAATTTGTGTGCTTTCCTGGCAAAATGAAAACAAAAAAACAATCTAAAAACAATTAAACGGTGTCGTAATGTCTGCTGACTAATCCAGTTTCTGTGGAATATTTGGCGACGCGGCGGCGGCGTGTATTTGTTGTTGCGGCGTGAATAATGCGGTGCTTATAAATTTGCAATGAAATATTTGTAAATAAGACTCAAGTGGGAGGAAAATAGTGAAAACATCTGTTGCAGTCACCCGGAAAAGTGCCCAAAAGATATAAAAGAGTGTGATTTCCCGGTGGAAATTACATTGGCCGAGGTTGCTATAAAAATCCAGCGCATAAACGCAGTATGCCCCACTTTTCCATTGTCATTCTTTGAAAAAGAATGACAAATGAACGATGACAGACGTCACAGTCATATTTTAATTCGAACGCACCAAATTCGTACGTAAAATAATAATAGAAATGTCGGAGGCAAAGTCGGAAACAACCTCAAACGAGGGAGCCGTAGGTGGTCTGTCGTCCACCGCGGCCGCCCAACAGGAGGAGCAACAAGTGGTTCGTCCTGCGGATACATCGAGCACAGGCACAGCCACTGCCACAGCTGCAACAAGTGACCATACAACGAATGATGTTGGTAAGTAAAGTCATGAAATATGGTTAATAATATAGAATTAAACAAACTTTATGGTTAAATAAACCAAAAGCCGTATTGATAAATGGCCTGCTTGTTGTTCAACCCATTTATTTACACGTTTCGTAATCTACACTATTTGTTAAAGGCTTTGCACAATATATATGTACATATATGTATGTGTGTATAAACATATGTATGTCTCAGGGTATATGCGTTAAACATTTACTCGATAAATCATAAATAAACCCATTGTTTGAAAAAAAATAAATGCAAATATTTAAACAATATGCAAATAACAAATTGTTAACCTTGTGAAATGTTGAATTTATAATGTATTTATTAATTTTTTTTTCGTCATTTTTAATTTAGGTAATATTATAAAAAAAGCGAACCTCATACATTTTTTTTGTCAAATAAAAATCATAAACACCCAAGTGTTTAGTAAACCTCATTTAACCTTTCAAAAATATGCTAATCTATATTATAAGACCTGTTTTTATTGTTTGGTCTTGGGGTAAATTGCCTTTAAAAGTTCTTACAAAGCTTAAAACTTGACTTCTCCATCATTAAAATATGTATATTCAAAGAATACAAAGATTTAACGCTCTCTTTAAATTTAAGCTTATTTTGTAGACCATTTTGGCATGATATAAATGTATTAATAATATAATTTAAAACCACAATATACCTCATTAATAATAATCTTTCGCATTTAGTAAAGAAATAATAGCTCTAGAGCTGGAAATAGAAAAAAAAAACTAATTTAAATTGTTAAAAAATTGATGATTTTTTCAGGTATAAAGCTTGTTTTGATTTGTAATATTATATTAATAAATTATGCAACACAAAATAAAAAATAAATAAATAATAAACTTAAAAATGTAGAAAAGAACAATAGAGCTAAAAAATTAAAGCTGAAAAAATGCAAAAAACAATTGTAGATATATTAAAAACACTTGCTTGATAGGCGATAAGGTTACTATACTAGAACGTTCTAGAGTAAACATTTAATTTTAGTATGTAATCACCACGTAACTGTAATTAAAAGTTCAACCACTTGGATTAATTTGATTTACCCAACCTTTTCTTTTTCCCCACCCTTAATTCGAGTTTTTCGTATTTGTAGCTGCCAGTGTTTATTTTTTCCAATAAATAATATAAACGCGAGTTTTAAGTTTTGATTTCTGTGTTCTCTCGTAGTGTTAAAAAAATGTATTATTGTATTTAACTACCAGTTTTGAGTTGTTGCATCCCAAAAAGCACACCAGCAGGTTAGTTGCTGACACTTTTTACCTTTGAATTTTCACCTATATAACCCAAGCACACAAATCACTAATTATTTCTTTTGTAATTTTTTCCAAAAACAAAACAAAATAAATGTTTTTAAATCAACAAAAACCTCATTGCAGCGGACAAACAACGCCAACGGAATTACCTGGACTATCCTTTGCTCCTGGAACATGCCAGCCTGGACTTGGTGCCAGAGCAATTGAAAAATCTCACAGATCAGTCCAACGATCGCAAGTTATCCTCTGCCGAATGGCTGACTCTACTGATTTACGTGCTGGCCCTGGAGTGTGGATTCGTGGAGGAGGAAGTGTATGCCCAGAAGAGGCATCTGCTGCAGCCGGTGCCCGTCTTCAGTAGCTTTCATGCCCCGAATGTCCGTCTACTCAGCGAGCAGTTTGTCAACTATGCCAGCCTGTTCAACGAGACGGCCTTTTCGATTCGCCTGCGAACTCTATTGGATAAATATGCACCGGAGGATATGAACCTGGTGGCTGCTCGCCAGTCCCGCCTGATGGCCATCATACTGGGCGATCAGCTAATGGTCACCCTGTCCCCGGCGCCGCCCTCAAAGCTGCCTGGCTATAGCATCAGTCTCTCCATTGGCCGCTATGTCTTGAACATTCAGGCCAAGAACAAGCCCATATACCAACGCTTTCGCAAACTGGACGAGCTCTCCTACCAGGTCAAGCAGAATCTCTTCCAGCCCATGAGATCGCAGCAATTGATGGATATGAATCAGACGCTGCAGCCGTCACTCCTGGGACTGCCCGATGAACTGTACGGGCACATCTTTAAATACCTCAACAGCAGCCAACTGAATGTGGTGGGCAAGGTCAGCCGGCAGTTGAATTTTCACAGCAAGGAGGCGGAACGAAAAAGGCTGCAGGGCGGCAGGCATTAGAAATCTAAGAAACCTAGTTGAGTTTCATTAAATTCATTGTAAATGTTGTTTTTTTTTGGCCATCTAAATGTCCAAGTGGGGCTTTGGTAAAGGAGGTTTTAAGGATGTAACTTCCCAATTTTGAGTAGAAATATTTATGCAAAGAAACTAAA
>JAEIII010015818.1:0-10339 GCA_018905755.1 Drosophila ohnishii | reverse complement strand
CGTATGATTTATGTATATATATATATATTTTAAAAAAGCTTTATAAGGTGCAGAAAAATTGTGGGAGCTTCAAGAGGGGTTCAACGAGCGAGCTGCCTTATAGCCGCGAAACGCACTGTACACACCCTAACACGTTATGTACAGTAAGTGCAATACAAATGCCCAAGGACTTGTAGAATTACAAATTTAGTTTAGCTTTGTTTTGTTTTTTTCGTTAGCATTTTACAAAAATCATATATAGATTGCTTAATTTCGTTTTACAATTCTTTGCTTTTTGTGTTTCTTTTCAGCTGTGTTTTCCCTCTTTCTTCCTTTTTTTTTGTTTTGTTTTTGTTTTTCTTTTTTTTGGACGGAACAATTTACAACATATGATTATGAAACAATGACGACACACGGCTCAACAAAGGGGGGAGAGACGAACATAATACTTAGATGGCCTCTAAAATATAAACTAAGGACGAGAGTCGCTTATACGGTACGTATCTATATAGATGTATGCATGTAGATGTAGAAAACAGGCTTAGAAAGCGAAAGAAAACGTATGTATACAGGGGTTGGGTCTAGTATTTCTATCAGTATGATTTGCTAATGGAATGAAGAGTAGCTTTTTCTGGGAGCTATGATAGCTATCCGTATTTATATGGGATTTACCCTAGAGGAGCGTGAGGGGAACGAGTTGCACAAAGGTGAATGGATATGCATACATATATCGCTTTTTATATATATATATAGTTATGGGTTGTGGTGTGTGTGTGTGTGTTTTGGTGTGCTCGTGTTTGTTCCTCTGCGCGCTGGCAATAAATACAATATTCATAATAATAATAATGGCAATAATAATAATAATAATCATAATACAAGGTTCATAATAATCGTAATAAATATGCTCGAATGCTATAAATATGGTAAATTTGTCATATAAAGCTTGGATCGCTCGGTAATATCATATAATATTTGGTTAAACATTTCCCCATACCTTCTCTTGTGTTTTCATTCCCTTCCTTGGCTTTCTTTCAATGCAATCGATCAAATAAAGCTCATAAGCGTCTATATATCATTTGTTGTGTGTGTGTGTGTGTGGTGTGTCTGTGTGTTTTTCTAGTTTTAGTTTTAGTTTTAGTTTTAGCTTTAGTTTTAGCTTTAGTTTTACGATTTATGATTCATGATTGGTATTAGGTATTAGGCTTCATTACCAACATTTTCTGTTCATGTTTTTTTTTTATGTTTAGATAATGCAGCATTTAATTTCTGTTTTTTTTTCGATTTTAGCGCGCTTTATATAATCATAAATATATATATTTATATATTCTTGTATATATCAATGTATATTATTCAGTTTTTAAGTTCTAGCGACTTTTGGGAGCGGTGCCCGGCACATTTTGGAAACTCTCTCTCTCTCTTTCCACTATCAAATCCCTCTCAAGCGCCGTCTCCGCTCTCTTTCTAATTCGAATTTGACTCTCTCTCTCTCTTGAGAAGGACCTGCAGTTGGACAAAACGTGGAGAATCAGACGGAAGGATCTGGACCTGGACTTGGCAATTACCTAGGGATGCGCGTGTGTAGAAGCAAAGTGAAAATGGGAAAAATGTCTGGCTTAAGCTATGCTTTTGATGGCTGACCCTTAACTACACCATATATACTTAGGCAGATACAAGATACAGTTACAGAGTTATATATACTACATATGCTTTGTATGTATGTATGTGTGTGTGTTTGTGTGTATGTGTTTTGCCCAGCGATTCCGAGTTTGTGTGTCAGGCACGCGCTCCTCGAGATACACACCACGTTACATATATATATGTATGCCTATAGGTGTATGCTTTAAATATGAACTTAGCCTAGCAATAAATATGTCTTCCTTCCTGCGACTCGTACTCGGACTGGCTTCGTTTCCTATAATATGCTTGCTTCCGGTTCCGGTTTAAGGAGAGATCGTTCTCTTACGTTCTCTTACGTTTTGGTATGTCCTTGGGGGAGGGGTTTCTTTTTTTAAGAGTAAGGTTTAGGTATTGCTAGAATTGCGTTTTAGATCTGTGCCAGGTTGCCACGAGCTTAAAATTGCCTGCTTTCGATGTCCAAGGCTCCATCGTAGGCATCGAAGGCTTCGGCTTCCGCTTCGGCTTCCATTTCCGCTTTAACTTCCACTTCCGCTTCCGCTTCTAATGCTGCTGCTCCTCCTCCTGACCTTGATATTTGATTGCTGGTTTTGTTGGTTATTCCAGCTGCTGCTGTGACTCCCGCCACCAGCTCATCCAGCAGCTGCATCTGCTTGCGCGTGGGCGTGGTCAGTGGAGTGGCAACCGTCTGATAACGCTGATGGAACGTGGACAATATCTCGCGAATTTTAGCAATGATCTCCTGTACTCAGGCATTTGACTCCTAAAACAGAAATGCGAAATTCTTGAATCTAATCCCAAATTCTAAGACAAAACCTCTCACCTTTAGGTTGTCAAAATAATGCATGATCTGCTCGTAGTCCATGTCAAGATCATCCAGTCCCAGACGCTCCCCAGGCGCCACAGACTCATCCACCGTGGCCGAGAACATGGGATTGCCCACCACAGTGGCTCGCTTCACGCGCGACGATTTTGTGGTGGGCTCTTGGCTAACGGCGCTCGCTGGCGGCAGCCTCATAATCTCATCGGTGGCATTCGAGTTGGCCGCATCTCCAGTGCTGCTCACCATGCTGTGATTCTCTGTGGGGAGGAACGCTGGGTTAGGCGGACTGACGATGGGGAGAAGTCTAGCCCAAGGCTTACTTACCCTTTGCTTTCGGCGAGGAGGCGGCAGCTGCAGCTGCTTTGGTGACTCTTTTTGGTGTCAACGAATCGAACTGAAAGGCGTTCTTCTGGTGGGGATTCGTGTACTCCACCAGCTTCTCGGCATTGTGCAGTTCCTCGTGTTGCTGCTGCTGCTGTTGCTGTTGCTGCTGCTGCTGCTTGATCTTGTTGTGCGCCGCCTTGATGATGGGCTGATCCTGACTGAAATTGTGGCTATGGCTATGGCTGCGCTGATGCTGTGGATGGGGATGGGGATGGGAATGCAGATGGGCATGGTTAGGGGCCTGGGCAAGCGGATGGGGACGTTCCAGTGGCTGCTGCTGCTGCGGCTGTGGATTGGCATTGGCATCGCTGCCACTGGCCTGGATGGGCTCCCGTTTGTAGAGCTGACTGTGCCGCTTGATGGGGGCATCCTTGAAGAAATATTTTAAGAGGGGGTTGAGATTAATTCGATGCAAAACAAGTCATTTATAAATATAAAAACTAAAAACCTACCTTTAAGGAACTGGCAGAACCAGAACCCGGAGCCGGGACAGGTATGGGCTGAACCGGCAGACAGGCTCGGGCGCCCACATTCCGATGCGGCGGCACTGGTGGCTTGTAGTCCAAGGCATTGTCCTTGCGCTCGTTGGCCAAATAGCTGATGAAGGATTGGGGTATTAGCAAGGGAATCTTTTTCTTTGGGAACCAAACTCAAGGCTCAATACTCACTGATCGGCATGCTGCTTGTTTAGGTTGGAGGCCGGCACAATGTGCGTCTGCAGCTTGGGCTGCTGGTCAAAGGAGCTCACCCGTCGCCCGTTATCGTAGTTGACAATGGGATTGCTGGTGATGCGCATGCGGGAGTCTTAAAAAAAAATTAAAAACAAAATTTAATAACGTAAAAAAATATTATTTTAAACTTCTCACCCCTCGCATTCAGATGCGTGTTGGACTCTGTAACCATCGACTGCCTGTCAATGGTGGAGCGTCCCAGCCAGACCCAATCGTGGACATTCGTTGTGGACTCCTTGAGGCGCACATCTCTGAAACCAACGCCCGCTCCGCCTGAACCATTACTCTTGCCCGCCGACAGGGGATCCAAACCCGACTCAATCATGGCTGGCCGGAACTTGGAGGCATAGACCACGCACGAGATGACAAACACAATGATGGCAAAGCAGAAGGCGGTCAGCAGGACGTACATGCCCAGCTCCATGGAGGACATGGTGCCAGTGCCGGCGGGGCCCTTCACATGATGATTCTTGTGCACCGCCTGGATGCTGCCCCGATGCTGGCGGGCCTGGACAGTGGGTTCATATTGCTGACTTGAGTCGCGCAGCGGTATGCCAACTATAATGTCAGCCAGATCGCTCATCTGGCGGTAGTTTTTACGCTCCCTGCCCACGGTGCCATCGTTTTGGATGGCCTCCTGCTTGCTCACAATATCCACATTGTTGAAATCCACCTCAATGGAGGCCAAGGCGCTGGCCAGCGGCGCCGGATTCGATTTATTTTGCTTGGTGCTGCTGCTCAGGGTGCCGCGCCGCTGGCGACACTCCTCGGAGAGCAGCAGGGTCACGCGCAACAGATTGCCATTGCCCTCGCCCACAGCGATCACGCGCGGATGATGAGAGGCCAGCATGGGGGCAAAGGCCACCACCTCGGTGTCCAGGCTCTCCACCAGCAGGAAATAGTCCTCCACGGCAATGTCACTGAAAGGAACAGCAAGGATCTTAGATCTCAGAACTTTGAAAATATAAGCAAACAAAAAAATAAACCACTTACCGCAGCGGCGTCTTGGAGCCGTCGGTAAACTCCAAATCAATGTCCAGCAATCCCTCCTGGTACTGGGCCGTCAGCTTGTGCGTCACCGAGGTCTCCGCCAGATAGCCATTCTCTATCGTGTTGTCCGGACTGATGGTCAGCTGAAGGCCCGAAATGACGCGCACAATGAGCTTGGACAGGTTCACCTTGTCGCTGCCCACACGGATTTCCTTGGTGCCGATGACACGACCCGTGATTGGCGACAAAACCTGAACGTCTGTGCGTCCCATGGACTTGCCCTGGAGGATGCGTCCCTTGAGCGAGGCAATTTTGGGATCGGCCACCCGGAGCAGCGGCTGCACTAGATCAGTGACCCTCAGGCCGGTTCGTCGCGAAATGAAGTAGCTGGTGCGCCCGGAATTCTGATCCACGGCCAAGAACTTGGCATAGACCTCGACGGGACTCTGTTGATACCGGGCCCGGCACACCGTCTTGTCAGCGCCCAGGTTGTTGTAGTAGTTGGTGCCATGCTGCTGGCCCCACACGTACGACCTCTTCTTCCTCCGCCGCGACTGCTTGTTGTGGCTGCGAGAAGGGTGAGAGAGAAAGGAGAGATCAGTGGGATGGCCTCAAGTCTTAAGCCTAAATATATAGTAGAATATTCGTTGGCAGAGGGGACTTTGGGACAAATCAAAACCTAAAAAATTTATAACTCTGTTAAAAAAGCATTATTTAAAACGAATTTAAATGTTTGGTAGATTTTTGATAAATTTTAACGATGTAACAACTCCTTATAAAATTAAAAAAAAATGGGTAAACATTTTTTTGGGACAACTGAAAATCTAATAAATCATAACTCTGTAGAAAATGGCATTAATCTTAATTCGGGAAGCGGTGTTATGCTAGTTTTTAGTTTAACAAATCTGCATACTTAATTTAACGTCTAAATTTCAACGTTTCAACTCACAGATAGTGATTGTCATCCGTCACCTTCCAGCCTTTGATTTGGGAGAGCCTGAAATCGGATATGTAGACTTCCAGGGGGAACTCCGGCATCCACACAATGAACTTGGCCACGCCCACATAGGTGCCATACTTGACGATAACGGAGGCATTGGATGAGCCCCGCTGCTCGGAGCCATCCACATAAACCGAGCTGCAGGAGGAGGAAACCTGAAAGGAGTTCGTCATTAATCCGTTCGCCATTATCCCCTGGAAAACGCACCTTGATGACGCTCTCGTCCTCGGCGTGACAGGAGCTCTGGAGTGTGACATCGGCCACCTTGCCCGCCTGCGAGACGATGAACACCTTCATGGCCTGGGCCACCTGACGGCCGGTGAGCACCGCCGTGTTCATCACCTCCCAGATCTTGGCCATCGGCAGCACCGCCTGAATGTCATCCTTGTTGATCTCCAGCTTGGCGATGAGTCGCTTCTTGGTATCGTCGGTGGTCACCAGTTCGCCCGAGTCCTTGTCCTTGGGCGTGTCGTAAACATGCGTGACGGACCACACGATCTTGCCGCCATCCACAATGTCGTTGGTGTCCTCGGCCACCTCTAGTAGCCAGGAGAAGACCTCGAACACCTCGGCCGTGTAATTTCCACCGGATTGTCCCGACTCCACACTGGATTCGGGCTCCTTGCGGAACGCTGTCACCCGGGCGGTGGTATGCTTCGGATTCTCCTTCTCCACGGAGACGCTCCAGAGATCCGTGGAGGCGGTGGCGCCCAGTATGCGCAGACCCGCCTTGACGCGGGCTCGCACCGTAAAGGCGGCCACCCGCTGGTCCGGATATTGATGCAGAAAGACGGGCACGTGCAGCCGGGACAGTGGGTAGAGCGGATGCTGGGGCAGCAGGAAGGTGACGGCATCATCGGCGCGCAGCATGCGGTAGGGAGTCTTGGCCGCCAGCAGCGGCACCTGGGCGAACGTGGTCAGCGGCTGGATCTGCACCTTGGGCTCGCACTGCTCGGGATTCCTAAGCGGAGGCTCGAACACACTGTACGACACCTGGGCGTAACGTTGTGGGACCTTGGGCGGCGCCTGGCTGCCACCATCCTGGCTGGGTGCCGGCAAAGCTGGCCACCAGCCCAGTGGGACCACCACCTCCGCCACGCACACACCATCCTCGCCCTCCGGCATGCAGCGACCCTTTAGCGGCTGCTCCGAGCCCATGGCCACGTGCAGGAGCACGCACACCTTCTGGCGCTGCAAATGGCCGCCTGGATCGGCGCCCGCATGGAAAAGCACACGCAGCACAGGTGCGTCCTGCGAGACACTTGGCCGCACCAGATGCGCCGAGATGTCCAGGTGCATGTTCGGCTGCTGCAGCTCCAGCAGCGTGGCGGTATTGTTCTGCAAGGTCAGGAAATAAATGGGATAAGAAAGAGTCTCTCCTGGATGTCCTGGATGAGATTACTCACGCTCATGTAGTCGCCGCCGCCCGCCTGGCTGTCCATCGTGTCCGGCACAATGTAGCGGGCCGGCACCGTCTGCTTGGTGGAGAAGGGTCCGTAGCTGGCACGTATCGACACCGGCTGTGTGGTCTCCACCACGGTGAAGCGGTCCAGGGATAAAACCGAGTCATAGGAAGAGCGCTGCCGCAGAGGCGGCACCGCCGACGAGGTCGTTTGCACGTTGGCAATCTCCGGCGTGACAGGTGGTTGACGAGCGTGCTTCAAGAAGAAACCGCTGTCCGGCGCCTCGAAGTGCACCTCCACGGAGTCTGGCGGGGATTAGAGCAAGAGTTTTGGATTAATAAATGGTTTATAGAAGAGTTTTTTGTAAATTTAGATTACAACTTAAGGGAGATGTTTTTTTCTTAAGTTAGTAGGATTTATCTTTGATTTAGAATATAAATTAAATTAAATTAAATTTTAAATAAATCAAATTAAATTATAAATAAAATTCCTGGACATAAAGCGACAATGGAAAAATGTCTAAGATGGAAATATCTTCGTTTTGGACTTTATAAAAAAGTTTTTAAATAATTATTATACATTTTGATCTTTAAAATCGGGGAAAATCTTTACAGCCTTTTAGGAGATATCTTTTGGCAAATTTGTAAGATTTATTATCGATTTAAAATATATATTAGATTATAAATAAAATTCCTGTACATAAAGTGACTACGGCAAAATGTCCTAGATTTTATTTACCTATACTTTTATTATTACTATTTTTTTTTTAATAAAAAAAACCTTTTCATCCTTTGGGAATTTTTATTTCGAAAGCTTGTAGGATTTATCTTCGAGTACCAATATTTGTAGGATTTATATTTTCTTAAGAATATTAAATAACTGTACTTTTATTATTTAAAATCATGGGAATCCTTTCAACCTTTGGGAGATGTCTTCACGCAAATTTGTAGGATTTATTTTTGATTTACAATATACATTGAATTATAAATAAAATTCCTGGACATACATTTTTAATGCCTATATTCAAAATGGTAATAAATATGTCATTGTTTTTATTTCTAAATTAGGGAAAACAGGGGAAATCTATAATGGTCGTAGTTTATAGAATATTAAGGAAATATTTAAATTGACATATATATAGTAAGTAATATTTGTATGTAAAAATAAGCAAAATCAATGGAGAAATGCTTTTGCAAAAACCAAATTTTGATGCCATTTTCATAATGTCCCTTTAGGGCTAACTTGGCTTATTGACTTGATATATGTTTGGCAACTGTCAAGATTATCGATTCAACAAATTTATAATTTTTATTTTTTAATTTTATTTTATTAAAATTTTAATTTAGAGATCAACTAAGAGAAACTGGTCTTTAATTAATGTTTGGGTAAAACAAACTTCTACTATTAACCTTTACTATAAATGAAATATTGAAAAAAATATATATACATATATTCCTGCAGATGAACTAACTGTATTTTAACTTTAATAAATTGTAAGTTAACTGTGATTGTAAGAAACTCTGGTTAAATTTAGTTAACGAAATGCTTTCCAAGGCAAAGGTTTTGCTCTGTAACTACTTTTTTTAGCCGGCTGTGGAGGGTAGAGAGTGCCTCCTTTGCCTGCTCCTCCCCAGCCGCTGCTTTTTATTAATAACTTGTGCCCCATGGGCCAGCAGCACCAGCACCTACTCCCACTCCTCCTGCTCCTCGGCCTGCTGCCTCTGCTGCCTCTGCTTCTTTTGTTTCCCTCCTCCCCCTCCCCACATACTCCCTTTGTTTTCTTTATTTATTTATTACTTACATGCAATCGACGTCAGCATCGTCATTATCAGGCAGAACCTCATCATGGTGTCGTTTTCGTTAGTCCACAGTCCACGTCCACAGTAGTGGTGGCCAAGCCAAATCCTTGTGATTCCGAATTCCTCGGAAGGAAGTTCCCCAAATGCTGCTGCTGCTCTCTGCTCGAAACGAGTCTC
Source organism: Drosophila ohnishii (assembly GCA_018905755.1). Classification (NCBI taxonomy): domain Eukaryota; kingdom Metazoa; phylum Arthropoda; class Insecta; order Diptera; family Drosophilidae; genus Drosophila; species Drosophila ohnishii. The sequence continues at coordinate 1,418 of JAEIII010015818.1, read as the reverse complement.
AAAATTGTTCGTTCACAAAAGTTTATTTGTTTATATCGCTGGGTGTGTGATTGTGATTGTGGTGTACCGTTAGGCGAGCCAAGTTAACTGCACTCTGCACTCTGCGCGACGTGACGTTTTTCGTCCTTTTTTTCGCTCAGCAATCCGCAGCACATCCTTTATTGATTCTTTCAGTGTGCCATCACACACACACACTGGCACATACAACACCCACACTGGCACTCACACGCGCACACACTGCCATGGCCGATACACACACACAGTTGCTCCGTGGTATAGACACAACATCTCTCCTGCAAAACTCTGCAGCTCTCTCAGCGCCCCCGAAAGGAGTGAATTGAAACGCTAATGTGGCAACAACTGCCGTACGTAAATTGCACTTTTTCACGCGCTGGCCAAGTCGCTGCTCGATAACGCACAATTAACGCCTACAGCATGGCTATTTTCATTCAGGTCTCAGAATTTTACGCAAATATCGAACATTTCCAAACACCCTTCGACAGTTAGCAGTGTGACCAGTGTTGCTTGATGAAAATTTGGCCTCCCCTAAAAAATTTCAAAATGTTCAATTTTCTCCTAAAAAAGCCACACCCGATATTCGAACCACATCTGATACTACAACCTCTGGTCAGCGGTGGTGGGTAACTAGGCTAGGCCATCGAAATTATGGAGCAGCGTTGCCAGACATTCAGAGTGACCAAGGAGAAAATATCGAAAAATATCAAATAAAAATATCGCGACTTCGATATTTGGGCAAACTTCACGGTATAAATATATCATTTTCAGTCCGAACAAAAGTTAGAAAAGACAGAAGTGCAGCTGAGTTTTTTAATAGTTGCCCGACGAAACCCTAAAAGTATTAACAATTCCACATTCGCCAGCTGTGAGTATGAGTTAAATTGGGCGCCATGGCCCGTAAAGGGACTAACTCAAGGGGGGCGCTGCCCCTGTGGGTGTGCGTGACGTGTGTGAGTGTGTGCGTATGAGTCAGCGTCGGCAGCGCTCAAAAGGAAAACAATTGTTTTCGTGGTAAAGTACATTTAAGTGAGCATGTGAAAGTGACAGATCGCCTGCCGCGCCATCAATTTGCCTAACTTGAGCCTCGAGTGGAGTGGCACGGCCTTAAGCCGCCTTTTTCTGCTATTTTCTTGCCTTTTAAGGCGTTTAATTAAAAGCGGCGCGCGCATGTGTGTGTGTGAGAATGTTTTCAATGAGCCAAATTCATGAGTGCTGTTGTTCTTGTAAACCGCAGTTCAACAGCATTGATAAACACTCACACAGCCCAAACTCCCATACGTGTCAGTTGCGCGAGTGACTCAGAAGCTGTTCGAGTGTGCGTGCCTGTATGAGTCTCCGGCAGTGCTGTCAACTCCCGCTTAAAAAATATAAATAAAAGCTAGATTAAATTTAATAAACTA